>JBBPCZ010094830.1:0-11169 GCA_037974445.1 Brycinus macrolepidotus | reverse complement strand
GAAAATATAGAAATCAAGCATAATAAAAATACAAACTCTGCCTAAACACACACACATACACACACTTATATATTTATATTTATATAATATTTGTATAGCGTACATTTTTGATATACTGTTGTGTCGTATAGCTTTTATTCTATAGGTTATTTCAATTTGCTGCTTCTACTTTATTTTTGTTCTGTCCACTTTGCTGCTGTAACAATGCAAATTGAGGGTTATCTTATCTCATCTTACAAAAGACATGGGTCAAGGATTTGCGGAAGTGTTTTAATAGTTAAAAAGACATTCATGCTCAATTATTTCATATCTATTTTTCACACAAAGTACTTGTTCACAAGAGGACACTTGCATCTGTTCTGCTACAGCAGGCATTGGCATGTGTTTGAAATGGCTTTCATCAAAAATCGATCTGGCACACACTTTTAATGGAGAGAAGCAAAGAGCTGCTTCTGGAAAGCTGCTGAAATGCACTGTGGTGCATCTGGGGGGATCACAAGCAATGTTTTAGAGTGACCACAATCAGCTCCAGCAGAAACAAGCCAGAATTCTGTGGTTCAGGCCAAGTGCAGTATGAACAAGCTTCCTACTTCTGCAATTTCCTCCCAAGAGATAAATGCATGCCAGCTAGCTAGCTGTCTGGGACAGTAGGACATTGCTTTAGAGCTTTAAAATAGATGCCTGGGTATTGATCTGCTCACTTCAACAGTTCTGACTTTTAATTGAAACTTTGTATAACATTCAATTCATTTAAAAGGTACAATGTTAATATTTGACAGTTCACTAGTTCACTTTAAAGAACTCTCACAGCTGCTCAGGTGTTGTTTCATGCAAACTGTGCTGTAAAGCTAATTTTTGCTTAATAAACTACACTGCAAATTACTATTCAGTTTGTTTGAAGAAAAAACTTGATTTTGTTCATGTTCAGATGGATATATTTACTTCTACAGAAGGTTCCATGCGAATGCTAAAGGTATCAATTACTGACACAAATCATTTACTTGAAACATATCTGTTTTTAAAATAGTGCAATGGTCAAATTTAAATAAATATTTGCTGCAGCCCCAATATTGTAACAATGGAAATCATTTCCATTTCTTGTTATTAAAGGACTGCTTCAGCAAAATAATTCTTAAATCACACTATTTTCCACTTAGTAACTTTCTTCTTCAATTTAACACTGAAACCATAAGGTTAATGTAACCAAACACCAGAAGTTAATAATCACCCAAACTGTTCATGTAAAAATACAGCATCAAAACTTCTCAACTCATTTTTATAGGCTGACATTAAGTCATCCTGCGTCCTAAACCACACTGACCAGTCTGTGCCACCTTAATGGACAGCTGGATGCAGACTGAGCATGTTAAGAGAAGTTTTGGAGATGTAGTTATGGAAAAAATTGGGGGTTTATTGACTTCTACTGTTAAATACCATCTGTAGCTCCAATAAACCTCACTTGTAGCTCCAGTGCTAAACTAAAGGATACCAAATAAGTCTTGACTGATCAGTTACATCTGGAGTTTGTGGAAAATTGGGGTTTTTTTTGCTGAGCTATTCTTTCATGTCATGAAAGGCCTATTATAGATGCAGCTGGACTTGAACCGGATATGCACTGAAAGCCTCAAACACAAGAGAGTCTCCTGCAGAGAATCAGAACCAACAGTGCCAGATCCGAGACAGGACTCGGCCAAAGGCTAGTTCATCTAACTTGGGCAGCTCATAAAGGATTTTTGATGGCAGTCCTTCCTGAATAAAACGTGCCAGTGAATTATTTTCATGGATGCTGAGGGTAGAGATGCAGTTAAAAGGACCAGTGAGCAGCTATGAGCTTGGACTTACTCGGCTTTCGCCCCCTGGATCAGGAGAGTGTTAATGCACTCAATGCTGCCAGCACGGGCTGCCTTGTGGATGGGGGTTTCTCCAACATAATCCTGGAGAAGAGAGAGAATTGAGCCGGAGATAGTGAGGAGAAAAGGGAAGAGGGTGAGGGAAAAAAAGAAAGAAAAAAAATGACTCGGTTAACAGTGTGGCCAAACCTGTGACACCAGGTTCCAGCGTTGCAATAGTCCAGCGCAGTCTCATGATTTCTCTGCTTTAATGTAATAACTAAGCCTGGTAATAGTGTGAACAGTGTGAAATTCTTTCTCTGTATTTAACCCATTCACCAAGTTAAGCAGCAGGCAGACAGGAACACAGCGCCTGGAAAGCAGTGTGTGGGGACGGTACCTTGCTCAAGGATAACTCAGTGGTGCCACTAGCAGTCCTAGGATTCGAACCCATGATCTCATGAACCCCGTCTGATCTCACGGCCAACTCCCTAACCACCAGACAACCAGCTGGAATTATTATATTTATTAGCAAAAATCATTTTCAGTCGAAAAATGTGGCTTGCACAACTTAGCATCAGCCTCATCACTGGGAGTCCAAGAGAGCACGACTGGATTCACTCTCTCTGAGTGGGTGGGATGGTTTTCCTCTCCCCATCACTCAGCATGAGCGATGGGCGATTGTTAGCTGACCCAACACAACTGGCAGTCAGTGCTCTCCTTCAAGTGACTTCCACTTTCTAATGACATTGCACTAGCGGCAGTTTGAAAAGATGCAGTGCTGCTTCACGTTGCTCAGAGGGAGTGCTAGCCTTCACTCTACCAGTGTTGGTGGTGTTGGTGTGACTGGTGGAGTCCTAGGTGGAACTGGAGTCACCTAAATTGGGAAGAAAATCTGGAAAATATTGTGGCCCAAAGTTACAGTGAACCCCTAATTTAGATCTTCTTATTAACTGCTATAAACGTGCCTATCACGGGTTGTGGATAATGCCCATAACCTCTGAAAGTCACAATCAGAAAACTTTATTGTTCCCGGAGGAGACACAGAGACAAGAACAAGATTAAAATATAATATAAAGCTAAAATAAATCTCTCCACAAATTCTCATAAAATACTCCGCACTAAATACATTCTATACACACAATGCTGTGGTCAGTAAGAGAAGTGAATATAAATACTAGAGATAAATAAATAAACTTTCTGCTGAAGTAGTTCATGATTTAGCACAAGAAGTGTTCTGGAGCTGTTCTCTATACCAAATCTGCTATTACATGTAATAGTGACATAAGCAGTGATACTGAACATGAAAAAGTGGCCCAAGAACAAAACAAAAATCAAGAAATAAAAGGATTGTAACTGGATCAACCCATCACAGCCCAAACCTGGCTGAATTGGCTTCAACACTGTAGAAAATAGGTCAGACAAGTGACACCCTCCCATCAGGAGCCATGAACTATTTACCCTGAGAGAGAGACAGAGACAGAGAGACAGAGAGACAGAGAGAAAGAGACAGAGAGAGAGAGACAGAGAGAGAGAGACAGAGACTGGCTGAGCATCACTGAAGCCCTCCAGTCTTGACCGTGACTCATGGGAGGACAATGTAGGTCAGGCTGGAGTCCCTCATCATTGCATCACTGCTCTCTATGTAAAAAGCACAGGGCAGAAAAGCCTGGGAACAAAAGTCGGTCAGAGGGAGAGAGGAGAAAGGCAGCTTTCTTACAGGATCGCTTGATGCAAGTGCACCGAACGAGTATAAAAAAGACAGGATGAGGATGAGACCAGACTTGGAAAAAGAGCAGCATTAGCAGTTACGTAACGCTGACCCACTAATCTGATTTCTCCGCACAGCACTGCTGAGGCATCAAAGGGCAAATCCGGGGCGGGGCATCAAAGAAACTGGAGTCAGAAACACATCCACGATAACAATCCCGATCGCGGAAAAGAACAGGGAGGCACGGGACGATGAACAAATAAGGACATGGCTAGGCATGTGCATACACAAATCCTCAGTCTGAACTCTCGTGCTGGCAGATCGACTCTGCAGTTACTCTTTGTGCGTAAGAAGCCCGCGCCTCACTTATAGAACAAGATTAGTTCAGTTCAGAACAACATCTCCAGCTTTTCCAGTTGCACAAGGCCAACTGTAGCAATCTGACATGGACAGTTTTGGCCTCTTACTTACATATTGTATCTTCTGAAGAAGAATATGCCTATGATTGATCAGATTTACACTGATAATGCCAATCATTCCAACTATTCTCGTGGTGAATAACACAGCTTTGGAGCTCTTTCTGCTCACACACATGATCTGTGTCATCAGCTACTAGTGTCTTCTGTAAAAGCAGCTGGAACACACCTGAACCTAGGGTTCAAACAATCAGTGGACAAAGTTACACTGCAAAAAAATCATTGTATAATGATCAAATAAGTAAAATATAAACAAAACAAGAAAAGAGGAAATAGAATCAAAATTATCTTCCAATATAGTGAGAATTTTTCACTTGTTAAGCTTTCTTGAAACAATAAGTTTAAAAAAAAACTAGATTATTTATCTGGCACATTCAAGTCCATTGTTCTTAAAGTGGAAAAAAAACAAGATCTGTTAGAACAAAGTCAGAAACAACATGCTGTAAATGGCATACTGTGCTGTAGTATGTACTCCTTATGGTAGTAAACAGTATAGTACACATAGTATAGTATCCAGTATGCAACCCTTATCATCATGAACCGTGTTCTACAAGGTCACATGACAGCCAGGTGGATAAGTCCATGGTTATGTCTCCTGAAATTACTATGTTGCATCAGGGTTTGTGGTATAGCTCCAGCTGCATAACGCAATACTTGGCCAGAATAGTACATCTTCTGAGACATTTTTGGCCTATTAAATAAACTCAGGATAGTCATAAGCAGCCCACAGAAGGCTTAGCTATGATCATCCAGATACACTGCAACACACTAAAGGGAAGCATGGGGATGATATGGCTTCTGTTTTTTCACTAGACTAGACTAGGGCAGACTAGTTTATTTATAACTTTTCACAAACACACATCACAAGCGATAAACAACAAAATTCCATAAAAGTTATAACATGCAGAACATAAAATAAAACTACTATAAAAGATACACTACTAAAAGATACCCAAAGGCTTGTCTGTGAAGTTAAGTCTTAAGCTGGGCCTTAAATTGTTCAACCAATTGCACCAGTCTGAAGATGAAATCACTTCTTGCACACATGGAATTTTGATGCCAATACCTGTGACAGGACTAATGGACTGGAAAACACAAGATAAAATGTTTAAAAACAAACATCAGTTGTAGAGAAGTCAAATCCAGAAATAAATGCCTATTGCAGCCATGCTCGAATGGACAGCTTCCAAAGAGCACCTCTCTCCCACAGTTCAAACTTCTCAGATGAATCGTGCTGATCTAGAGTGGAACAGCTGTTTCTATATCAGTGCATTGACTCAGAGGTTTTATAAACACAGCTACGGGTTTGAGGCTAACCCACCTGTCGGTTGATGTCAGCCCCAGCCTGCAGCAGCCAGAGCAGACACTGTGGGTGGCCGCCAAAGGCAGCGATGTGAGCAGGCGTCTGGGCAAAGCGAGAGGTCACGGAGTTCACCCCACAGCCCACCTGGACCAGCTGCATAACACACTCCAGCTGTGTGAAACAGAGAAGAAAGGAATGAGCACTAATCAAACTGGTATGAAAAAGAATGTGGCAAAATGGGCAAAAACAGGATGAACACAAGTTTTGTGGCCACTTTTGTAGGAGAATCTGCAGTAAAACTACAGTGACAGGGAGGTTTAAATTTCAATATACCTTAAAAATACTGCATTGAATTTTTTCCATCCCCAGTAGTCACTAGTGCTTGCCACTTTCATTCTTTTCAACTCACTGACATGAACAGCATAGTGGATAACAAAACGCCTACCACCATTAAACTGGAGGTTGAACTTCAGGAACATCACAAATGCTTGGAGAAGAGAAGCTGTCTTAGAGAAATCAAGTCTGATTTAGCTATCTAATAATCAATGATCCGTCAAGTGTTCACCTGTTCATCCCACACTATACATGGATTATGGCCTGAACTTGTTTTATAACACACTAAATTGTAATTATAGGTTATTGGTACCAGTGTTAATTATCAGTCATCATTATCAGCCCAGACATTTTATATTTGTGTAACTTTAGCCCTAACCCATGCACCAGAGGACACAAAGCCCTGCAGAGTTGACTCCAGTACATCTGTCCCAGATGTACCAAAACAAAACAAAACATCTTGTGCTGATGATCGCCACAGCTAATAACATGGTTCTTAAAAAAAAAAATAAAAACAGCATTTTTGGACAGATAGGATATCGTGTAACGAAAAACAAATTAGAAATGAATTCAAAGCAGTCCTTCCAGGAACTCTGCCCTTACAGCACCACTCCCATACTTTGAGTGACAAGATACACACACAACTCTCACCCTAAACGTGTTTGTCTACAGTACAGTGAGGGCTACTATTTCCTTATTCTCATAAAAGGTCTTTGCATGTTATCTTGACTGACAGAGTGCAAAGACACGCCCACACACATGCAGTGTGGTTTTATAATACTGTGAGATAAACAGAGTCATTTTACATGATATATAACCTCTGTGGATTACAGACTGTAATCAAAACCTCTTTTATCACGGAAAATGGCATCCAAAGCCAGAACGTGACTGCAAATGCATTCTTTCAAGAGCTGTGTTGCACAGATCTGGTCAGAAGACTACGTGAGGAACACAAGGAAGCACAACATCAGCAACAGAGACGAGACTAGGAATCAGTCGGTGGTGAATAACGAGCCACAGGAAGGAGCTGATGAAATTCACAGGGCAGAAAATGCTGGAAAGTCTAATTAACAAAGGGTGCTTTCCACAAGAGCACCACTTCTGGTTCCTCAAAGAACCTTTCAAATGGGTAGGCCTGTGTACATGAGATGTGCAAGGGTGAAAAACCTCTCAAACATTTGAGAACTTAATTGTTCCCCAGAATTGTACCTCCAAGCCAAGGAAACACTTAGAAAATCTTTATCTTTTACGGGAGTTCAAACGAAGGTCTCTCTTTCATAAGACACCCGCAGGCCCTGTCAAGGGAATACAGGGATATAAGGAGCAAATGTTTTGATCTAACATGAATCACTTCATAACCTTACATTTGTAACCAAGCCCACAATTCAACACCATTAACTGGGCCTGGGAGATCTCTCTACAGACTATGGCTGCTGCTACTTTGAAAATTAAGCATTATTAAACAAAACACAGCCTATTAGTGATGGTGAGGGTAGTGTATGAACCATTCTGCACAGATATGTTAACGAGTGGCCCGGCCCTTCTGGCAGGATCTGGTTATGCTTCTATTATTAGCAGGCCCAATGCTGCAGCAGGCCACTGTTTGATCACACTCGGGCCTTTTCAATACACAACATTACTGCTTCTATACTAAAGATGCTCAGGTTTGTATAAATAAACACAACTATTCTAGGTCCTACAACATCTCCCACTCATGCTGGAGCATCTACAGCTCCACACATGCAGCTCCAGCTTCTTAAAACGCATTTTTCAGTTCCACCTTAAATGCTGCTGCAGCCCCAGCAGGAGGCATGGTGCCAGAATAGAACTGCTGCTGCATTTAAGGTGGAATGGAAAATTAGAAAGGGGAAACCAACTCACAGGCCATCTACTGCGCTCCTAATGGCTCCGGTCCATTCGTTCTGTGGTGCACAGTGATAACGTACGTGCACATTTTCAACACAGACCAGTTAACCCTTAAACTGCAAGGTCCAGACTCCTATTCCTTACAATACTAAACCACACGGTCTGCACAGCTAGTCTCATTATGGTGCACTGAGTTACTGAGTAACTAAATTTTAAGATTAACGTAAAGTGGCCCCTTATAATCATGCATGAACACGCCACAGCACACAGTGTGAAATTCTTTCTCTGTATTTAACCCATTCGCCAAGTAAAGCAGTGGGCTGCCATAGGGGTGCAGAGTGTGGGGACGGTACCTTGCTCAAGGGTACCTCAGTGGTGCCACTAGCAGTCCTGGGATTCGAACCCACTACCTTCTGATCACAGGGGCAAACTCCCTAACCACCAAGACACCAGGGAATAATAAACCCTGCAGTTTTAAATACCGTTCCGAAGTGTGCAGCCCAGTGTAAAGGGGTCCATCCGTAGAAAGAGTCCTCCACGCTCAGCTCTGCAGGGTGGGCTCGCTGGAGCAGCGCGAGGAGCGCGTGCACGTCCCCGTCCCTGCACGCCCTGTGCACGGGGAAGCGCGCGCTCAGCACCTCCTCGCTGGAGAACCCGCACTCCGGACCCACGGACATGAGGACGCACGACGCACGACCCACAGCAGAGGGAGAGAGGGAGAGCTGGAGGAGCTGGAGGTCCTGGAGGTCCTGGACGGATCAGACAGCCTTCAGAACAGCGCTGCTGGGCCCCAGCTCCAGACAAAAGCAGGGAAACGAAACCTGACACGAGTCTCAGACAAAACCTGGACCGGAGCCTGCATGGGCAAAACCAGAGATGGACTTCTACACTGGATCAGGAGCCTAGACATGTCTGTTGCGCAGATTGTCAGTTTACACACACACACACACCAAAATATGATTTACACACATTATACTTCCAAAAGTATACATCTTATTGTTATATTTCCAACACTATAAATATAATACTTCCAGACAGCCCTTCTCATTAGGTAATACAACATTCAGTGCAATCGACAATAGCTACAGAACTAGTCTGAATGAATGCAATCTGTGCAACATTATCAGTATTATCTGTATTATCTATATATATATAATTATACTTCCAAAACTATACATATAATACTTCCAGACAGCCCTTCTCATTAGATAATACAACATTTAGTGCAATCGACAATAGCAACAGTACAAGTCTGAATGAATGCAATCTGTGTAACATTATCAGTATTGTCTCTCTCTATATATATAATTATACTTCCAAAACCGTACATATAATACTTCCAGACAGCCCTTCTAACTAGAGGTTTAAAGATGGAAGGTGTAAACTTTTGCAGCTTGAATAATCTCCACAGAAAAGCATTGCTAATCAAATGGAACAATCCTGAGCCAGTGCCATGTGGGTTTAAAGTCCCCAGCCCTGGGCTGTGGAATCGGAGTGATACAGTTTTATCCAGTACCTTTGGGATGAGCTGGAGTGACATTTGTGATCCAGAACTAATCATCCAACATGCTCTTGACTGAATGCCATCAAATCCTCACAGCAGTGTTCCAACAGCTAGTGTAAATCCTTCCGAGAAGTTGCTGCAGCAAAGATGGAGTTGTACACTGGATCAGGCGCCTGTACATGAATGTTGGGCAGATTGTCAGCTTACAGACACACCAAAACATGATTTACACGCATTATACTTCCAGAAGTACAAATAGAATTATTATTATACTTCCAAAACTATAAATATAATACTTCCAGACAGCCCTTCTAATGAGAGATTTAAGCTCTGAGCATTTTGTGTATATAGCGTAGTGTGTTTAGTAGAGAGTATTTTCAGGAGAGTTTTATTTTGACTTTATATTATATTTTATTACATTTTTTGTTTATTTTCATTTATTATATTTATATATGTTTTATATATTTATTCTTGTCTCTGTGCCTCTGTGTGTCTGTGCAGTCATAGCATAAGAAAGTTCCTTTTCTGATTCTGATTCTTATTACAAACTTCTGAAAACCACTCAAACTGAGCTTGGAAGGTATGGCAGCTAACTGAGTCGGCCTACATCTTATAAAGTAGTGTACCTAATAAGGTAGGTGTACCATTAAGTGTGTGTACCTGAAGAGAAAAATGCCAAAATAGCCACATTGTACTTAAGCACAATGTTCATATGTCATTTTCTCAGACAGTAATGACAGTATTTTTACCTCTATTTTTACCTATTTAGCTCCTGGTCCACAGTGTATAGTGCATAATTACATTCAAACTCTTATGCATTTTTAAGAGTAATTACTGATGTCAGTAAGGCTTTATGCTGATATTTTTGTGCTGCCTAAAATGAGCCAAAAGTGCGTGAATGTACATATTTAGCCATTTTAATAGTCTGTGAATGTGGTATTTTGCCCTGATAAATAAACTTTAATAAACATCTTTCACTCTCTTGTTCACTAAATTAGACTTTATAAGGTTCCAGTGTTTTGTGTGTGCTGCAGTGCAAGGTAGGACCAGTAAAGTGCTGTGTTTCATAATGGTTTCATATTCACACGACTACTCAGTTGCAGCTAATCAACGCTCTGCCCAAATGTCTCCCACAGGTATTGCAAAAATGTAGATATTTTTTAAGTTTATAGACTTACCAGCAAAAAGTGTTTCAACTGAACGCCACAGAAAATACTTTTTCCACCCTGCCATCAGACTCTATAACCCCTCCCTCCGTCACACACCCACACAACAATCTGTACAATAAGCTGCTGCCGCTCAGATGTGCAGTTTCTTATTGTGTGCCAAACTCATTATCATTATGTGCAATATCTTTATTATTATGTGCAATATCATTACTCATGTCACTATTATGCACAAAAACTGACTCAGTATAGAGAACTCCAAACTATTATTTGTGTTAACTGCTAAATCATTCAGCAGTAATTTTTATTTATTTATTAATAGTATTTATATCCACCTCTCTTACTGACCACAGCATTTTGTGTATAGAGCGTAGTGTATATAGTACTTTCAGAATATTTTCAGGAGAGTTTTATTTTGACTCTATATTATATTTTATATTGTTCTTGTCTCCGTGTCCCTGTGTGACTGTGCAGTCGTGGCATAAGCAATTTCCTCCATGATCAATAAAGTTTTCTGATTCTGATTTACCACAGATTGTGGAGACGGGTCTCACGGTGTGTGAATTTGGGACTGCACTGCGTTGAATCTCCTCATCCGGCTTGGTCCTAAACTTCCTAATGATCTTTAGTATTACAATGTTTCTTGGACAAATATGTGCAATACTGGTAATGGATTTTTCTATTTACTACATACTCTATTCATCCAAAGATTTGTAGACATCTGCTTACTCAATATTTCTCCTCAAACCAAAGATATTAATACACTGTGTGGACAAAGGTATTGTTCAGTGTGGAAGAACTTGACTGGCCGCAACAGAGCCCTGACCTCAACCACATCCAACACCCTTGTGATGAACTGGAACAGAGATTGCGAGCCAGGCCTTCTCGTCCAACATCAGTGCCTGACAGTGGTGGAGGAAGTACTGAAGCTTAGTACTTAAGTAAAAGTACAAATATCCTGCAAAATATGTACTCAAGTAA
>JBBPCZ010094819.1:0-11169 GCA_037974445.1 Brycinus macrolepidotus | reverse complement strand
TAAGCCCCACTTAAGGCTGTAATTGAATAATTTTGATGCCCAGAACCCAAAACCTAAGCGTAATCGTAAACTCTAACTTTAACACTGTTCACCAGATATAAGCGTTTTGAGATCATATATAGTGGTCTATCAAAACAAAGCATGATCTAAAAAATAAATAAATAAATAATAATAATAATAATGATGGTATAATAATTGATGATGATGATGATGATGATGATCATGATGACGATGCCGGCGCAGACGCTGATGACCATGACGGCGGCAGCGACGACGATTATTATTATTATTACTATTATTATTATCATTATTACTATTATTATTATTATCTGGCACACAACAATTGTAAAAATTTAAGCCAGACTCTAAAAATTTGAATAAGAAGTAGTAATTTTTGGTGCAATGCCATACAAGAACCACTTTTGATTTCATAGAGCAGTGGTCTTTAGAGTCCCTCAGGTGGTTCATATTTTTACTTGATGCCATGGAGATATGTGGACCTTTTTTTAAGAACTTTTTGGGAACCACTGCCCAAAGGAAATGTTCCTTCAAATAACTGTTTTTGTAAATGAAATATGTGGGTGTGAAGAACCCTTCTGAAGATTAAAGAACCTCCATGTAATATAAACAGTCATAATAAATCAAACACTTTCACTAAAGCCGTACATCCAGGCCACGATCTGAGCATGTACTGCTTTTGGAGCTTTTTGTAGAAAGTTTGAGGCCGTGCTGTTTTAACTGCTTCAGATGAGCTTAATCAAAGAGAGTTCTGATTTACACACACCCCCCCCCAACCAACAAAAAAGGACTACGCTACAACACCCTTGTGAGTCACTTGCACACAGTGTTGTGTAAGACGCTTTGAGACCATATTAAACTCTGTCCACACTTGCCATCATCTCCCATACGACGCGGCGGGAAGTTTTTCGCCAAGACATCAGCCACGCTGCTCCAGCGTACAGGGCTCATGAGGAATATACCTTTAAAATTAATTAATTGATCCACACTCATTCAGAAAGCTCCGGGCAACTTTCTGGCTCTCGTTCTCTCTATTTATTCACAATCGTTTGATTTAAGACCCAGCTGTGGAAACCTGAGTGTGAAACTGTTGTGATTTCAGCTTTATGGATACACACTCTGCTGTTAGGACACGCAGAGTTCAGGGTCTGATCTTGAGCAGAGATTCTTCTCACTGATGAGCCTGATGTGTTTAGGCTCATCAGTGAGGAAAGTTTAGGCCGTAACTACTAACACTCACTCCCTTCCATTTACTCAGGTAATGGTTTCAAATGATATTTTAACTTCTAGTCAAGTCTGTTTGTGAGGAAAGGGATCTACATTTTTAACAGTTCTTTGAACAGCGGAACCCCCTTGGTGAGCGGCGGAAGCACAACAAATGATAAATTGTCATCATACAGCAAAACAGCTCCTTATATGGAAGTTCCCCTGGTTTATGTTGATGCTCGAGGTGTCAGACGTCATGCTGAGTTTTGTCTGATGTTCCTATTTCATTTAGAACCAAAGTTGTTGTAATTTAAAAAAACATGTAATAATAATAATAACCACTACTGGGGTTTTAAAAATGGTGTCACACAGAAATGTAACACAAACATAAAGACCAACAATGAACAAATTTCTTTCATTTTAGATCTTTGAACCTGGAGAACTTTCAGGATAGTCTCCGCCCACAAGTGGGTGGGGAAAACCCACAGGGTGGGGGTCCGGAGAGCGGCCTAGCGGCGAACAAACACCGGTTCTAGACTGTTTCACACCGTTTACATTTACTGAAATCAGAGTTTACTGATACACTCTGAGTTCTAAGGGTTAGAGAATCCTTTGCAGAAGATTGTCCTTCACAGAGGAACCATTTAACCCAACAAAGAACCATTTATGCATTCAAGTGCTTCTTTATGTGTTCGCTGTTATATACAGGACCATTGTCTTTACTAAGGAACCCTTGAAGAACCACTTTTTTCCAGTCATTAACATTTTGTTCCCAGTTGCTTTTTTGTTCTTAATTACATTCTGTTGCCTTGGCGATGGCATCTGCATTCCTGTGCCGATAGATGCTGGATGTCCTTAGAAGCTCTGCTGCAGTTCTGTCTTTCTAAAGACAATGAACTGCATTTTCTGATAGTAAAACCACTATTTTTAAATCTCCCACAAGTCAAATTCTCACTGGCTGGGGGAGCTGTCAATCAAATTGACCGAGTGTGTGGCAGAGGGGAGCCAGCAGGTTTGGCTCTGATAGGCTGGAGTGAGGAACAGCTGAGCCGCTATTGGTCAGAGAGACGTCAGAATGGGCTCAGGGTGTCCAAAACGAAAAGATGGTTGATTATCCGACCCACCATGCTGCGGCTAAATGGCGAAATGGCTAAAATACGAGTGGAAATGGGTTGGACTTCTAATACCACAGAGATTTTTTTTATAAAAAAAAAAACTATATACTGAAGATTCACAAATAATATTAAAATAAAACAGTTAACATGCTTGGTATGCTACAGTGACATGGTACAATTATGAAAAAATACAATATATTACAAAATATATCATATACAGTATGATACATTGATAAAATATAAAATACGTTATGACAACATACAATATGTCATTATAAAATACGATACATTATTTCATTATGAAATGTGATGCAATATGATAAGTTATGATATAGTTTTAATTCTAAAATTCTATACAATGTTATGATAAAATATTTCACATATATTACTTATGATTGTTTTTGTGGCTAATTACCTACTAAACACAACACACTTACCATACTGTAAAATAAATACACATTATATTCTCCCACTAACCCAAGCACAGCCTGATCAAAGAGCCTAATTTAGTCTGGTCTACAGGATCATACTGCTATAGATCTAATGGTGTACTGGTCACAGGGTACAGCGGTACATATGTTGCAGCATTAATGTGCTATTAATAGCATTCGGTGGAATGTTGCAGCTGTGTGCTTTCGAGTGCCATGGGCATCATGGTGGTCTCCAACTTCTGTCCTCTGAACCATTACTCTTTAAAGCAGCTCTGCACCTCTGGTCCAAACATCATAAACAAAACACTCAAAAGGGTAAAATAAAAAAAAAAATCAACCTCTGAGAGTTTTGTTCAGTCCAGTATTTGGTTCAAAATAACACATAAGGATGTTGCCATAACTAGCTATGAGGACAACAAGGTCCAGAGTCTCCAATTACCTGTGGAAACAGATGTCTTGATAATGGCGGAGTGCAGCCTCCTGTGCGGAAATGTCTGCACTGAAAACTGACCTCAGCTGTGGTTTGCCTATGGACTGAACTGCCCACTATGTTTATCTCCGCATGAAATGTTGTTTTATCCAGAGCGACTTTGAATGTACAGGTATATACATAATGTATGGCAACAAATAACATAGCAATGATTTGATAAAATGGTATAAATGAGAGTTTTGATTTTAAAATGACCACAATATATAATCTGAATGCCCATAATACGATTTTTATTTAGACTACTTATAATGGTGCTGACATGGCCATGGCCTTGTTGCAGTAATGGCCCAGTTTAGACTGCACTGGCTGTTTTTGGGAGCAAACTTAATGCTAAGTTGATTTGTGTTACCCCACATGCTACAACAAGCATGAGTTCACTCCTGACTAGCGAACTGAGAGCATAGTGTCATTTACCATAATTAAAAAACCAACAGAAAGGTCAGACTATAATACGTCTTGTTAAATATTTTAGCAGTCTACTGCCGTTCCCATTAGCTCAGGTTGGTGGATGGCCCTTTCGGTGGGGTTTGTGTGAGATGGAGGGGGGAAAGGCATTAATATCAAAAATGATGTATTTAACATGTATTCTCAATTGAAGTGCATTCTCAACACAGGTTTGTTTGGAAGAACTTCCATTCTCTTGATGGAGGAAGCAGTGTTTTAAGATAATGGGATTGCCTGAAAGGAGTCAATCATTATTTTGAAAGTGGTCAGTTCTGCTATAATGGACTTCCAGCCATTGATGCCTGTGGTATCTATGGGGATTGAATTTATAATCTCCCAAATATAAATCCAATGGGATCCAACTCCAGCCCTGATGACACCACACTATGACCAATTCTGTGCTTTATCTCATCTAACAAACTTAATTAATGTACTCATGGACAACCTCTTTGTGGGCTAGGCCAGGTGTGTTGAATAAATAAACCACCAGAGCATGCGGTCACCAGGACTGGGATTTGGGAACCCCTAGCTCAGAAGGTTGCACCTTTTTGCATTTTTGTATTCTTTTGAAGCTTCAGTAGACCATGAACAACAACAATTTAATAATGTTGCAACAAGCAGATGCAGAAAAGTTCATAATAAAATATATTGTATTTATTGGACAATGAAAACAGGCACTTCTGTGTGTCTTAATGAAGACTGCAGAGCAGGTCGAACCCCGTAAGGCTCAACTGACTCATAAACAGTACATAACCATCTTACACTGATGCTCCCACGGCTATTAAATACATTTATTATAGATCTAATAAAGCTACTAAATATATTAGTTCTAATTCTGATCTGGATAATAACTACTCTAAGAGCTGGTGCCCTGGACAGAGATAAAGCCTAGTCAAAGAGTGGCCCTATGTGTCCAAAAGTTTGTGGACACTTGCTGATCCAGCGATTCTTCTGAAATCATGAGTTACAATAGAGAAGTTTGTCTTCTCTTTGTTCCAGTAACAGCCTCTATTCTTCTGCAAAGGCTTTACGGGAGATGCTGAACCATTGTTGTGAGGATATGAGGAACAGTTGTTTATCCGACACTCAGCATTGCGTGTTGTGACCCGAGGCTCATGCAAGAGCATCCCATTCTTGGGGCAGTGCTGTTCTACTGAGATTATAGTGAACAGTGCAAGGTGGCTCATGCCATCTGTTGTTATACAGAGACAATCTGTGTGGTCTAAAGTGTGACTGTCTCTTTTGACTCGCTTGGTAAGTCACTTTCCACTTTGGATTTAGACTGTGGATCTGTTTTTTATTGAATACAGCAACACATACCTTCTACAGCTCCTCCAGCATCCACCAGCGTGTGCGTGTACAGCATTTTTGCTTTTTCCTCCAAGGCCTCGGTGTAGCCCTCACCCTCAAACTGACTGATCACTCCTCTCTCCTTACCTCGACAAGGTCCAGCACACTTTAAAACTTTATTTTCAAAAAAGTGAAGGGAGTGAGTCCAACAGGCAAGTGGCCATATATTAAGGGTGATCAGCCGTAGCATGGGAGCTCTGCTTTGTTGTCTGCCAACTTTACCCTGGTCCATCTACCACAAAGAAAACGCAAGGATAAAAATGGTTCGACAAAACACTAACATTTTTTGATATTCAAATCGTTTTGAGCGATGCATGACGGAGCAGCTTTTTAATTTGCCAACAATAATGTCTTATTTCATCTGGCACCGTGCTGATTTCAAAGCAAAATGTTCCGGCCACGCTGATATTACTCCACGCCTTCCAACCATAATCGTGACTTTCTAGATCCTCTTACTATGTAAATCTCGGTTCACGCAATCATCGGAGTAGTAGCACTCGTCTCAGATTTACTCCGTCCTCACCGCTCAGCCCTTTTATAGAAGTGAGCTCATTCAGCCTTCTTTACAGCTGTTTATACTGACATCAACCGTATTTACAGCTGCAAATTTGGAAACTAACCTATTTACAGCTGTTTAAATGCAAAACAACCTTATCTGCAATGGTTTATACAGAAACCAGCCTGATTTACAGCTGTTTAACAATCTTATCTTATCTTATCTTATCTTTACAGCTGTTTAGACAGACATCAACCTTATTTCCATTTCTATGAACTTAAATATTCTTTATGGTTTCTGTGGACACTAATCTTTACACCTATTTCTTTGGACTCCGACTTTCTTTTAAAATCAGTCTTCTTAACAGCTCATTCTATGAACACCCAATTTCTTAATAGCCATTTTTCTGGACTGCAACCCTCTTTTTGGCTGTTTCAATCTTCGTTTTGACTGAAATCACTTTTCTTTACTACTGCCTTTCTGGACAACAGCCTTCTTCAAAACTGTAAGGAACATCCTTTACGACTGCTTCTATGAGCACCAACCTTCTTTACAGCTGGTTCTATAGACACTAACATTTGTTACAGCTGTTTCTATGGATAGAAACCTTCTGACAGCTGTTTCTACTGAAACAACGTTCTTTAAAGCTGTGTCTATGGAAACAAGCCTTTTTCAAAGCTGTTGCTATGAACACCTAACTGTTTGTTTGGACAACATCCTCCTCTGTTGTCTATGCACATCAACCTTCTTTACGACTGTTTCTATAGGCACCAACCTTCTTTACAGCATATTCTCAGGGCAACAACCTTCTTCAGGGCCATTTCTATGGAAACCAACCTTCCTCACGACTGTTACTATGGACACCAGCCTTCTTCACTGCTGATTCTATTAACACCAAACTTCTTTGGTGCATTCTCTTCTGCATCTGAATCTGTGAATCTGTGGACCTACAGCTGTTTCTTTGGACACCAACCCTTTTTATGGCTCTTCCTGTGGACAACCTTTTTTTTTTTTTTTTTTTTACAGATGTTTAGTCAAAACTAGTCAGGACTGTCACAAAAACAACAATTCTCTATATCTGAACTTGTGTTAATGTAACGATGATGAGCGTGGGTCAAATAGTTCTAAACTGTTATCTCGTATTATCTTTGCTGTATTTCATCATCTGGTGTGATGGGTTTGTTGTTCTAATATTCGGTTCTTACCTTGTCTTCTATTTTGACAGTGATTATGAATCTGCCTTGGAACCGTCTGCTGGTAATTTACTCCTCATTAATTTGTAATGACCTTCATTTCTGGCAAAACCCCATTAATGAGACTCAGCACATCCTGCGCTAAAAAAATAATGCTTTCAATTTACTTGATTTAAATGCATATGTCATTTTCTCATGAATGAAATATATTCAATCTTGTCTTTTTGGTTTATTTACTGTTGGCATTAACTGTGCTGATGTAGTTTTTTCATGCGGAACTAATGTACATCAAGTAATTGTTTCAGTGTTCCTACTGCTAGGCCTGTCTGGAACCCCAAAATGTTGGATAAATGGACGGATGGATGAGTTTTCTCTATTCTGATTCTCACTTCCAACTATTTTTTTTAAAGGTGAGACGTAACATTTTATATTTGTGAATATAAATTCACTCCACATTGAGTGAAAATTATGTGAATATATTATCTGCTCTTAGTCATAAACCCACCCAGTCCATTTCATTATATAGAATCCTGGCTCTCTTTGAAGGAACCACACTAAAAGGATCGACTCAAAGTGCAATCAAACGCTCGGCAAACTTTGAAAGGCTTTGACAGTGTTTGAACTTTGTAAGACACGTTTTTTTAACATCATACAAGAAACGGTTGAGAACTCCACTGAGAACTGAGAAATGTCCAGCAGTCAGGCTCTGCAACCCACATAAAACACAAAAAACTCAGAAATGAAATGGATAATATATTAAACTGTTACCAGTTGTACATAAATATTGATTTTGTATGTTTTTCAGTTTTGTACAGACCAGTCAGAGTGCCCATGTTGACCCCTGTCCATCAACAATAGCGTCTACAATGGGCTTGTGAGCATCAGAACTGGACCATAGAGCAATGGAAGATGTCTAGTCTGAAAAATTACATTTTCTTCTACATCATGTGGACTACTGGGTGTTTGTATGGTGCTTATCTGGGGAAGAGATGGCACCAGAATGCACTGTGGGAGAAAGGTGAGGTGGCAGAGGCAGTGTGATGCTCTGGGGAATGATCTGCTGGGAGACCTTGGGTCCTGCTTCCATGTGGATGTTACTTTAAAACAGACCACCTACCTAAACATTGTTGCAGACAGTAAAGCTCTTCAGTGGTCTCTTTCAGCAGGATAATGCGCTCTACAACACTGCAAACATTGTTCAGGAATGGTCTGAGGAACAGTCAATAGTCAATACTGATGGTTTGAATTTAAATTAGGATATAAAGAATTGAAAGCTAAGGCTGTTAGTAGGATGTGGCTGTCTCATATGCTTTGAAAGTTACATTTTTTTTACATCTTCATGTTTCTTGCTGCAGCTTTACACACACTAATGATTCATGGAAGCAGCTTCATGACATTCTTCAATTATATCATACAATGAAGAAGTTGCACACATTTTCAAAATCTCTCCACCTGCCAAAATCTACTTCTTGTGGGACCATAAAAATATTTTTTTATTTATGAAATAATTTTATGCTAATTACATTTCAAGCATATAAACATATGCCATTAGATCAAATGAGATTATTAGACTATTAAAATGTTTCATCAGCACCATAATTATTGGCACTACAGGTTAAATTCATTAACTGATTAATTTCAATTTTGTCTTCTATAATCTTTTTTTTTTTTTAACAAAACCATGTGTCACCATTATTGGCATCCCTCAACCAAAACATAGTATGTTCCCATGTATTTCATGTATTTTTTTCATGAGTTTTCAGGAACTCTTAAGTGTTCAACTTCCTGTTTCACGGGGGAATTAATATGAGGTGACACAAAGGCCAAATTCACTTACTCACTCATCAACATGGTGAAGTTTAGAGAATACACAAATGAAATGAGAAAACAGTGTTTTGCAATCCTAAATCAAGCAATGGTTGCAAATAGCTATATGTCTGAAAATGCCCATATCCACTGTTTGGATGTATAAAATAACTGGAGCTATAGTGAACCTGCCTGGTGGAGGATGTGGGTTTATTTTACCTCCACGCACAGAGAGAGGATGATGATTTCTCAGTTGAAATCTTTTCCAAGAATCATAGGTGGATTTCCAAAAGATGGGACCTCACAGGGGTCATAGAGTCTCTAAAACAAAATTAGAAACTACCTTTTTTCCAGTAAACTATTTGGAAGGTGTGGCAGATGAAGAGTTTTCTTTCATCTGAGCACAAATGTCAGCACCTGGAGTTTTCCAGACACTACCGGAAATTTGACTTGAACTAGGTTCTGTGGTCAGATGAGATATAATAGTTGACAAACGCTCAAGTTGAGTTTGGCATAAAAGAACGATGGCTATGTGGAAAAGACCCTATCAAAAATAGATAGAAGGATGTTTTGGGGCTGATTTTTCTCCAAAAGCCCTGGAAACATTGCTATTGCTAGGTTTTTCCATCACATATAAAGCGACCCGTGAGAAAATGCTGTGAGAAACATGAAGGTGTACAAGTTAGCTGGTTTAGTTTAAAAAATCTCAGGACTATAAGAAATAAAAGACCACAATAACAAGTAAAAACAGTAAAAACTTCAGCTCGTTCGATTCCATGGACGTGGTTTTATGACAACAACTGGCCATAAACTTTGGGAGAGAATTGCCGTCTGATGTGTGGGAAACTCCATTACCGGGCTATGATACACTGGAAAATCAAAGAGTGCTGTAAGTTCTGTGCCACTGCAGTACAGTTTAGGTACAGCACGGTTCCTGTATACCTATAGAAAAGTGTCTATGGACACCATAAAGTACCAGGAGATTTTAAATGTACATCTGGCTACTGTGAAAAAGCTGAAACTGCATCACGGTTGGATCTTGAAGCAGGATAGTGATCTTAAATATGCATCCAAATCCCAATAATGGTTCCAAGACTTTAGAATCAAGCTTTTGACATCCAAGCCCCTGACCTAACCCCCTGACCTAAACACCACTGGAAACTTGTGGGGTTGAAGCTAAAGAGGAGAGGACAGAAGTTCTACAGAGATTTTGTCTTGAGGAGATCTCGATCTCATAATCTCATAATTCGTTATAGGAGAAGATTCACTTCTGTTATGTGGGCCTGATACATTAAATGCATGGGTGCCAATAATGGTGACACATTTGACTTGTACTATAGCAGGAATAATTTAAAATTATGAATATTATTTATGGATATAAAAGAGTTTGCATTGGTAATCACCTTGGTAATACAATCTGTGTAAATTCTCTCTGTAGCTTTTGAGCATTCTTACAGGATTGTGGCATATCCTTCCCCTAGTCCCCTCTCTTCTCCTAAAAGGGAAAGCAATAAACACTCCATTACCACAGAGATAGTAGCGTCTCGCAGGCACAGAGAAACAATTCCCTACACCTCCCCTCGGCCCGGCGCGGCTGCACTGACAAATCCTCCTAGCGAGGCGTCTGGAGTCTGGCTTTCAGTTTGTTCGGCTCTGAAACACCTGAAAGGAGAAAGTAAAGGAAACATTTTGCATTCAGTTTATGTTTTTAAAAAAAAAATAAAAGGCCTTGTGAATGGAGAACTGTGGTCTTTCATTCAGCAGCAGGGATAAAAGCAGAAAGAAATGAGATTAAGGAGGTAAGAGATGCCCCCCACCCAAAGGAACGGTGAGTCCGTAACAGTGTTTTTACAGATGATGTTCAGTTCCCTGCCTCAGTTCCCCTGAGCGTCTGTGAAGATTATGCTGAACACAATGCTGTTCCACAATTTGGAAAACGCTCTATTGCAAGGAGAGATGTGCTGCAAACGATGGTGGCTCGCTGCACGTCAGGGTACCAGGCACTTCAGCCTATTGCATCACTTTGCCCAGCGCACAGCCCTGCTCATCCTCATGTTTTCCAAAGGTTTCTTGGATGTTCCAGTGTGTGTTGCTGTCAAAACAGTTGTTGACTACATGTATACACTCTAACAAACTCCTCAGTGCAGGGACGTGCAGCATTTATGATGCAAATATACACTTGAAATGCCCAGTACTGCTTTGTATGTGCAATCCCATGTGAAAGTTTGGGTGCCTCTGGTTAAAAACTTTTGTCTATGACATTTAACATTTTACAGGTTTTTATATGTTAAACTCAGCAAGTAAGCACAAATTGTGCTCTAAAATTAGTCAAGTTTATGTATACAGTCTATTATCACATACAAAGGTAATCAAAGGTGCTTTACACGAACAGACTGAAAATGTAAATTGTAAAAACAATAGGAAGTAAAAAATAAAAGAAATAAAAGAATTAGCAGAAAAAACAAATTGGACTGAAAGTAAACTTAAGTAGACAAAAGCATTGGGACGCCAGGCCAATATACCAACAGGGACTTTAATGACATTGCATTCAAATCCATAGACTTTAATATGGAGTCGGTCCCCCTTTGCAGCTGTAACAGCTTCCACTCTTCTTGGAAGG
>JBBPCZ010094770.1:0-11172 GCA_037974445.1 Brycinus macrolepidotus | reverse complement strand
TCACTTCCATTCATTTTTCACCCCATTGAAATGAATGCAGTTTCAGGAGAAGAAACTTTCAGTCTCCATACAGTGAAAAAACCATATGAAACTTCATATGAGACCTCAGGCCATGTCCCCACAGACACACCTGTTTAAACTGAGCCATATGGCCAAAAATATTGGAACACAGCCATCATACAAAACTGTGTGGACAAAAGTATTAGGACACACCTGTTTAAGCTCAACTGTATGGCCAAAGTATTGGGACACACCTGTTTCAAGTGAACTATATGGCCAGGGATGAATAGGGAATGAATAGGGCTCAACTTTCAGATAGTTCTGCTTGGACACGCTTCGTCCGAAACCCACCAAACTTCATGTGATACCTCAGGCCAACTTCCCCGACATAGAAACGCGGTTGGTGATGACCAGCACTCGTCTTTTCCTTGTCTTTCGTTCATCCCTTTTTCCCCCATTCACTTGCATTCATTTTTCACCCCATTGAAATGAATGCAGTTTCAGTCTCCATACGGTGAACAAACCATATGAAACTTCATATGAGACCTCAGGCCACGTCCCCACAGACACACCTGTTTAAACTGAACAAAAGTATTGTGACACAGCTGAACAATATGGCCAAAAGTATTGGGACACACCCGTTTAAGCTAAATTATATGGCCAAAAGTATTGGGACACAGCTGTTTAATCTAAACTATATGGCCAATAGTATTGGGACAGAGCTGTTTCTGGGTGGTTGCTAAGGCATGAAAGACAGTTGCTATGGCGTAGGAGATGGTTGCTATGGAGTTTCTGGGTCGTTGCTATGGGTTTAATGGATTTCTGCTCATTAATACTTCAAAATAGATCCACAAAGCTTCTTATTGCCATTTTGACTTATTGACTTATTGACTTATTGGCAAGTCAGGGCAACTCATCCATCACGTACATGATATCAGGTATGACCCATACTCCTCTTTTGCTTGCCTTTTTCCTCTCCATTGCCAATCGGTGGTCGGTGGTTTGCTTGCCTTTCATCTATCCGTTTTTCCTCTCCATTGCCAATAATTGTTTCAGGCTCACCTCTAGGTAGTTGCTATGGTATACAAAGTGGTTGCTAGGGTGTTGTTAGGTGGTTGCTAAGTAGCTTTTAGGCAGTTGCTATGGTGTAAGAGGTGGTTGCTAACAAGTTGTAGGTGATAGCTATGGTATACATGGTGGTTGCTATGGTGTAGGAGGTGGTTGCTAGGGACTTTGTCAGTGGTTGGTAAGGTTGAAAATGTTGTTGCTATGGAGGTTCTAGGTTGTTTCTAGGTGGGAGGCCCATTTCAAATTATACCAATTTGAATGGCAGTCCCAAATTATTCTTCACCTCGGTTTCTTTCTTTCTTTCTTTATTATTTATTTCACTTCCGCAGCACTTAATGTGGAATATATCCAGATGTTCAGCTCGGCATGTTCAGGTGTGGAGTTACTTTTGTTGGTGTTTTAAGTTACTGTAGCTATGCTACTCACCAACAAAAATGGCTGAAATGCCACAGAGAATTAATCCGGCTCATCTTTCAGATCGTCCTGCTCGGACACGCATCTTCCGAAACCCACCAAACTGTATGTGATACCTCAGGCCAGCGTCCCCGACACACAAACGTGGTTGGTTATGACCAGCACTCGTTGTTTCCTTGCCTTTCGCTCATCCCTTTTTCCTCAGTACACTTCCATTACATTTTTGTTGACATTTAAATGAATGGAGTTCTGCTCATTAATACTTCACCATGGATGCACAATGCTTCATGCATTCAATGCTTATGGTACCGTAGGGCAACTCACTCATCACATACATGATATCAGGTATGACCAACACTCCTCTTTTGCTTGCCTTTCATCCATCCCTGACATCTAGGTACTTGCTATGGTATACAAAGTGGTTTCTATGGTTTTTTTAGGTGGTTGCTATGGTGTATGAGGTGGTTGCTAAGTAGTTTCTAGGCAGTTGCTATAGTGTAGGAGGTGGTTGCTAAGTTGTTTTAGGGAGTTGCTAAGGTGAAGGAGGTGGTTGCTAATGGGTTTTAGGTGATTGCTATGGTATACATGGTGGTTGCTATGGTGTTACTAGGTGCTTGCTATTTTGTAGGAGGTGGTTACTAAGTAGTTGCTATGGTGTAGAAGGTGCTATGGTGCTATTACTAGGGACGTTGTCAGTGGTTGCTAAGGTTTAAAAAGTGGTTGGTATGGTATCGGAGCAGGTTGCTAAGTAGTTTCTGGGCAGTTGCTATGGCATACAAGGCGGTTGCTAGGGTGTTGCTAGGTGCTTGCTGTGGTATAGGAGGTGGATGCTAAGTAGTTTGCTATGGTGTAGGAAGTGGTTGCTATGGAGCTTCTGGGTGTTTGCTGAGGCATAAAAGATGGTGTAGGAGGTTGTTGCTAAGTAGTTTCTTGGCATTTGCTATGGTTTAGTAGGTGGTTGCTAATGAGTTTTACATAACTGCTATGGTATACATGGTGGTTGCTATTGTGTTACTAGGTGCTTGCTATGGTGTGGGAGACAGTTGCTCTGGACTTTGTCGGTGGTTGCCAAGGTTTGTAAAGTGATTGCTGTGGTGTCAGAGTTGGTTGCTAAGTAGTTTATCAGCAGTTGCAATGTGCAAGAGCTGGTTGCTAATGAATTTCTAGGCGGTTGCTGTGGTATACAAGGTGGTTGCTAGAGTGTTGCTCGGTGCTTGCTGTGGTATAGGAGGTGGTTGCTAAGTAGTTTCTGGGCAGTTACTATGGCGTAGGAGGTGGTTGCTATGGAGTTTCTGGGTTTTTGCTATGGTGTAAACGGTGGTTGATATGGTGTAGGAGGTTGTTTGCTAAGCAGTTTCTCGACAGTTGCTTTGGTGTGGGAGGTGGTTGCTAAGTACGTTTTAGGCGGTTGCTAATGAGTTTTAAGTGCTATGGTATTACATGGTGGTTGCTCTGGTGTTACTAGGTGCTTGCTATTTTGTAGGAGGTGGTTGCTAAGTAAGTACTAGGTAGTTGCTAAGGTGTAGGAGGCGGTTGCTAGGAACATTGTCGGTGGTTGCTAAGGTTTAAAAGGTGGTTGCTATGTAGTTTCTAGGCAGTGAGTAAAAAGGGTTATAAAATGTATGTGGTTAATCAGCTTAAACAAATATGAGGAACAGTTAAGATAAGATAACCCTTTTTTGGTACCGCAGATGGGAAATTCGCACTGTTACAGCAGCAAAGTAGACAGTACAAAAGAAGAATTTAGAAGCAGCATAACTAAGAGAATAAAAGCTATACAACTCAACAGTATAATATAAACAGTACACTACACAAATTTTACAAAATGTGAATAAGGGCAACTCACCCATCACATACAAGATATCAGGTATGACCAAAACTCCTCTTTTTCTTGCTAGGGAGTGTCTAGGTAGTTGCTATGGTTTTGCTCGATGGTTCCTTTGGTGTAGGAGCTGGGTGCTAAATAGTTTCTAAGCAGGTGCTATGGTGTAGAAGGTGTTTGCTATGGTACACAAGGTGATTTTTTGGGTGTTGCTAGGTTCTAAGAGGTGTTAAGAAGTCTGAAAAATAATACTGAACTGAGTGAGCTTGCACAGAGGAGGACACATGTCTTGGAGGGGGATGATTAGAGAGCCAAAATTTTGAAAATTAATTTCTAGGATCACAGTTAGTGATTTACAAAAACCACTAAGTCTCCAAAAAAAAATTAGATGTCACCTGCATGCCAAGAAAGTATTTAGATCTAACCACAAAGATAAACACCTGAAGTTTGCTAGATACAACTGAATTGTGTTTTTTGATCAGATAAGATTAAATATAGCATTTATAAACAGTTATAATTATTATTACTTACTATTACTTAAACCATAATTATCAGCAGCTACATGGTTTTCAGGTATATGGTTTAATCTCATTTTGAATTAAAATAGTCTGAAATTCAGATGCAATTTGGTTCAGTCATAGGGGAACTCAAGGTTAGTTCACTAACCCAACAACTCTCTGATTCCTCATGGGAAAAGCACAGTATAAACATGGGTTTGAATTTGCAGCTCTTTAACACCTCATGGGTTAAAGAGCTGGAGTCCCAGCTGGATGAGAAACCAGACGTGCTGGTCTTGTCCGTAGGTTGTGGTGGCCTCTTAAATGGAGTCGTTGAAGGTCTCTGCTGTGCTGGTCGGGAAGATGTTCCCATCTTTGCTGTGGAAACAGTGAGGCCATGAAAGCTGGTTACACTGCCAGCCATCATCAAGTATGGATATAACAGTCATTGAAGATTATATTTATTCATGTAACTTTATGACAAAACAGTGACTTAGAAGAGGAAAGGTCTTTGAGTTCAATGTATTGTATTCATGTCCTTTTAGTATTGCAGCCACATCTCAAACTTTGAAGTTAGTGGGTGAACACAATGTCTACTCAGAGTTGGTCACAGAAGCGGTATGGGCTGCTGAGGGTTTCACAGGTTAGTAGTAAAGCACACAGTAGTTCCCTTGCTAACAAATTTTTGTTTTTGATATGTTCCCTTAATTTTCCATGTTGGTTGTGAGAATGTTCTCTCTGAACATTCCTGGAACACTGAAACTGTCCAGTTTTCATATTGTTCCCGTAATGGTTTCCCATAATGTCATAAGTTGAAAGACTTTCCCTTTGATATGTCAATGAATGTTATGTAGTGACAATGTAACGTTCACTCAGCATTAAAAATGTCCATTTTTTAAATTTTCCCAGGGCAAGTTTGTTAACCAATGGTGGGTGCACCAAAAATGTATTGATGGGTTGCAGCTAAAGTAGAATCGGAAAATTGTAACATTGGAGGAGGTGTGCAGGAGGTGTGTGTAATCTACACAGGAGGGCCTCATGCTCTATTAAAGCACAATTTGTATCACTCATGACATTTCTTATGTGCCATTTAAATATAATTTATACACAAAATACAATGGTTATTGCTATTATAACATTGACTGAGGCAGTACCAACGTAAAGGATCTCAGAAAGTGATAATTTTGTGTCCAGCAGGAGTTATCTGCATGTTCCACCTGCAAAATAAACATCAGGGTTGTTAGAGTTAGTATGGTGCTGCACAGAAAGATTGCTGTTGTCTATCTGACTTACGTTAGCACCAGCATCACAATGACAATGTGACACATCATCACAATAAGCCAGAACATAAAAACCATAAAAACCACCTGTCTAATGTTCTGCAACCAAAACAAGACATCTGCTGGTGTGCTGTGGTATTTGGCTCCAAAACATTAGCAGCAGATCCTAATGTTGTCATGTAAGTTGTCATGGCAGCTGGTGGGCTGGTGGTTAGGGATTATAAAGTCATGGGTTCAAATCCCAGGGATATCAGTGGCACCACTGAGGTACCCTTGAGTAACGTACCATCCCCCTGCTCCCTGGGCACTGTATTGTCGGCTTAAATGCAGAGAACAAATTTCATAATTTTTAACATTGTGTGCTGTGGTGTGTTCACGTGTGGCCACTTTACACTTAGTTTACAACTTAAGTTGTGAGATGGGGTCTACATGGATCAGACTAGTTTGTGCAGCACATCCTATCTACAGGTCAGATTGCGATTTGGGGAATTTTCACATTAAATATCTATTCCTTTGATGTGTGTTATGTGTGATATGCAAATCGTTGAAACAGCGTGGGGTGCCACTCTTGCAGCATCAGCCGGCTTCAGAAAGAATGCAAGCTGGCTCAGAAGTTGGGTCCTGTGGCTGTTGTAGTGTGTTGTGGCAATAACATCAGTACGGAGGAGTTACAGAGGTTGAAGAAGCATCTGCTGGGAATGACCTGCTAGGCAAGCACACATCAACTTTCAACAGAGACAGTGGGTCCTGTCTAGGTAGATTTAGTCTAAATAGTTTGTCTAGATTCAGTGCTAAAGCTCAGGTGTTAGTCAGTTCATGGGATAAGAACAACAGAGCACACCCCATTTTTTCCTGAAAACAACACCCCATATTATTCCTGAAAAACTATTTTGAATCACTTTTGTAAAGTGTTTTCAGTCACTACTGTTAAAAGGGTGACAAAGAGGATATCACACAAATTAAGATTAATTCTTTGTAGATTGTCATGTACTTGATTGGACTAAGTATTGTAGGTTTTGAGTTATTGTAAGTATTGCTACTAAGTGTTGCATTTATTTAGGAAATAAATGTTTACATTAATTGTTCAAATTGTTCATGCCCGTAAAGTTATATCTGTGCAAAATACTTTTACATGAAGTATATTACCTTTTTTGTGTGGAATTTTTCAAAATGCTTTAAATTCTCACTTAACATTGCAGGTTTTTGGACCCCACTGTATCTTGGAAAAAGCGTTTCTGTTATCCATTGTCTCAATGCAAGTGTCTTAGCTATGCCCTAGCCACATATTCGTTTCTTTTTGTTTTGATTCCCGTCTCTACCCTAGCCCTGCTTTTCTGTTAATACTCCCACCTGCGCATTGTAGTCTACCTTTGCTGTTTCGGCTCTGTATTCAGAGTGTTAAAAACTCTGTTAAAAACCGTGTTGTCTGGTTTGGTTGTTGTGGATCCCTTCCCCATTATGTATCTTCCCAAAGTTCACCCTTGTGATTTTGTGTAGTGGTATGCTAAGTAATAATTTACTAATGCTAATTAAATCCCTTTTCTCAAATGGCTGAAAGCGCCATGCAACAAGACCACAACAAATGCACCTTTGTCTGCCGGCCCATCACCAATGCGTTGAAATTTGGGATATATACTTTTAACATTGATCGGGTAAACATGCTGTTTTGGAATTGTGTGTCTAGAGAGGCAAATTGCAGACCGGCAGAGATATAAGATTCAATTTTGTGAGACAGTTTCCTTTATCTGGGAAATATGGCCAAGTTGGCCACAGTGGATTTGACCGTTAAGGAGTTTTTGTTTTTATATTCTGCTCACTCTTATCAGCTATCATAGATACTATAAACTTGGGACTTCAATAAAACTAACTTGTACATGCCTCCTCCCTCTCATACATGGCGTCCACAAGCTTGTCAAATATTTGGTATAGTCACACACAACAGCACAGCACAGCACAGCACACAGTGTGAACAAAGGGAAATTCTTTCTCTCCATTTAGCTCATGAACCATCTGAAGCAGTGGGCAGCCACAAAAAGGATGCCTGGGAAGCAGTGTGTGGGGATGGTACTTTGCTCAAGGGTACCTTAGTGGTGCCACTGGCAGTTCTGGGATTCAAACCCACAACCTTCCGATCACAGGGGTAACTCCCTAACCACCAGGCCACGAGCTTAAAAGTTTGTTAACTTTTCACATATACTTTGACACTTAAGTTTGAATTAAGATCAGAAAAAAGTCAATAGCCACAAGTGTCATTTAATGAAGAAGTCCATTCATCATCTGCCACTTATCCGGGTCTGGGTCATGGGGGGTTGCAACCTCAGCAGACATGTCCGGACCTCCCTCTCCCCAGCCACCTCCACCAGCTCTCCCAGGGGAACACCGAGGCGTTCCCAGGCCAACCGAGAAATAAAATCCCTCCAGTCTGTCCTAGGTCTGCCTCAGTGCCTCCTCCCAGTGGGGCATACCCAGAAAACCTCCCCCGGAAGGCATCCAGGACGACCAACGGATCTACTCTGAGTCCCTCCCGAATGTCTGCACTTCTCACCTTATCTCTTCACCCTGTGAAGAAAATTCATTTCTGCTTATAACCACAATCTCACTCTTTCGATCACTACCCAGAGCTCGTGACCATACACCCATGGCAGAACTGCAGACGCTGCCCCAATCCGTCTGTCCAACTCCTGATCCCATCTACCCTCACTCGTGAAAAAGACCCCAAGATACTTCCACTTGGGACAGAAACTCCCCCCTCACCTGAAGTGCGAAACCCATCCGTTTCCGGCTTAGTACCGTGGCCTCGGACTTGGAAGTGGTAATCCTCATCCCAGTTGCTTCACACTCAGCTAAACTGTTCTAATGCATGCTGGAGATAGCTGATTGATGAAGCCAACAGGATCAGATCATGCGCAAATAGTAGTGACGTGATCCTGAGGTCTCCCAACCGGACACCTTCCGCCCCCTGGCTGGGCCTAGATATCCTGTCCAAAGGGCAGCCCTGGAGGAGTCCCACATGTATTGGGAACATGTTTGACTTACTGCCGGCAATACGAACCAGAATTTTGCTCCGGTTTAGACAGGGACCTAAAGGCCCTCACTCTCCTGAAACACCCCCCACAGAGCACTGTGAGGGACATGGTCGTTGGCCTTCTGAAGGTACACAAAATGCATGTAGACCAGTTGAGCAAACTCACCTGCACTCTCCAGCACTCTTGCAAGGGTGAAGATCTGGTCCAGTGTTCCACGACCAGGTTAAAAACCTCATTGATCCTCTTGAATCTGAGTTTCAGTTATCGACTGGACTCTCCTCTCCAGCACCCCGGCATAGACTTTCCCACGGAGGCTGAGAAGTGTGATACCCCAATAATTGGAGCACACTCTCAGGTCCCCTTTTTTGCCTTTTTGTCTTGAGGCACTGTCCCTAAACAGGCGTGTCAACCAAGACAGTCCAACAACATCCAGAGCCTTTAGGAACTCAGGGCGAATCTCATCCACCCCCAGGGCCAAGGAGCTGTTTAACCAGATGGGCAAGTCTACCCCAGCTTCCTCAGGCTCTGTGCCCTCCTTGGACATCACAGAGGCAGGATTGAGGACGAAGCAATACCCTAGCAACCACTGACAAAGTCCCTCCTACACCACAGCAACTTCCTAGAAACTATTTAGCATCCACCTCCTACACCATAGCAAGCACCTAGTAACACCATAGCAGCCACCTTGTATCCATATAGAAACTCCTTTGCGACCACCTCTTGCACACAGAAGCTGCCTAAAAACTACTTAGCAACCACCACCATAGCAACTGCGTAGAATCGACCCCTACACCATAGCAACCACCTAACAACACCCTGGCTACCACCTTGTATACGATATCAAGCATTCAGAAACTCCTTAGCAACCACCTCCTACACAATCAACTGCCTTGAAACTACTTAGCAACCAACTCCGACACCATAGCAATCACTTGTTATACCTTAGCAACCATGACAATTTCCCTAGCAACAACCTAGAATCTACTTAGCAACCACCTCCTACAAAAAAGTAACTGCCTCAAAACTACTTAGTAATCACGTCCTACACCATACCAGCCACTTGAACACCAATGCAACCACCTTGTATACATAGCAACTACGTAGAAAATCCATAGCAACCATCTCCTACACCAAAACAACTGCACCTTCTACACAAAAGCAACCACCGAGCAAAACCCTAAGAACTACCTTCTCCACCAAAGCAACCACCTTGTATACCATAGCAACCACCTAGACACTCCTTATCAATCACCTCCTACACCATAGCAACTGCCTAGAAACTACTTAGTAGCCACCTCCTACACCATACCAAGCTATTAGCAAAAACCTAGCAACCACCAAGCACCATCACTCTAATGACCATAGCAACCAAGTAGAAACTACTTAATGGCCACCTCCTAAACCATAGCAAACTATCTGAAAGTTGAGCCCCAATCTTTCTCTATGGCATTTCGACCATCTTTGTTGGCGAGTAGCGTCGCCACGGTAACTCAAAACACCAACAAAAGTAATACTGCCATACTTTCTCAAACTATGGCCCTTCTTCTCCAGTCAAAGTTGTTGCTATGTGGTAAAACACTCTGGCTTATGACGGTGTGGATCTGGGGCAGGTGCCCACAGTGATGGAACACTTTACAGAAACACTGCATCATTTCGAACTGTACTTCCCTTAAAATCCCATCTCACGGAAAAGCGATGTGTATGAGATAAACTTCCGGAGCTCTCGTGCTACAGTCGAGATCCGACCGGCTGTCTCTGTCCGAACTCTGGCTTTCATGCTGGGATGACTATCCCTAGTTGAGTGAGATGCAGTGAAAGTGTTGCCATTCCATTCCACGTATCTGTGCGAGACCGCTTCTTCTCACTTTCTTAGCCATGAAAACACAGTTCAGGTCAGAACAACCCAGAAAACATGCTCAGAGTGGCCTTCGTCGTTTTGTCCAGTTAGTGGCGAGAAAGCAGGCACACCCATTGCATTAGAATGTCGATTTAAAATTTTTGCTGCCAAATAATCCTTGAGGGTTAAAAAAAAACATAAAACACTAAAAGTGAAAAAAAAATCTAGGTCTTAGCAACCACCTGTTTATAGGTGTAGGCTCATAATAATAATAATAATAATAATAATAATAATAATAATAATAATAATAGCCTAATTACTACATATCTGTTTATTTACAGGTCATTTGGCAATAATCTCAAATTCAGCCAAAGCACTCCTGTTAGGTCTTGTTTAATATTGTTTTTATGCAGGGATACTAATTCTAATAGTAATAATAACAATAGCAGTAGTTGTAGTTGTTGCAATTGGTGATTTACACCTGAAATGTGCATTTTGTCCATCCTCAGACTTATTTAAACAGTGGCAGGATATTCAGTTTGAACTTGATCTGTGTTGCACAAGAGAAGCAGAACGTTTACTTTTACGTATACATGCTGCGTGCTATGAACAAGGTGACAAACCTAGTCGCTTGTTGGCTAACCAGTTTAAGAGCCTGGCTGCCTCTCAGCTGATTCCTGAAATTAGGACCACTTGCAATAGAATTACTACCGATCCTATTGAGCTCAATGCAACTTTCAAATCCTTTTATTCTGACCTGTATGCATCTGAATTTCCTACAGACACCACAAATATGTGTGAGTTTTTGCAAAATCTCAATAACCCTGTTGCCCCCTCTGAATTGGCTGTAAAACCGGGAGCTTCCTTTGATGAATTGCTACGCTCCATTTCTACTATACAGTCCAACAAGGCATCCAGTCCTGACGGTTTTATAGGAATTTTAGTAGGAAATTGGCACCACTGCTTCTCTCTATGTTTAACGGATCACTAGAGCGTTGCCGCCGACTCTGACCCAGGCCTCAATAACTTTACTCCTCAAAAAAGGATAAAGACTCACTTTCTTGTGACTCCTATAAACCTCTGTTTCTGCTTAATGTGAGGGTGCTGGCTAAAATCTTGGCGCTGCATTGTAGAAGGGATTTTTTAATTCCCTCATAATACTTAGTACCATGTCTATTTAACCATATATGTCTGTGTAAAAAGCTTAGTCCAGGCCGGCAGAGGGGGG
>JBBPCZ010094759.1:0-11173 GCA_037974445.1 Brycinus macrolepidotus | reverse complement strand
CTCTCTCTCTCTCTCTCTCTCCCTCTCTCTCTCTCTCTCTCTCTCTCCCTCTCTGTCTCTCTCTCTCCCCTCCTCTCAGTGGACTAAGGCCGAAGCTCCTTCCTGCTTTGAAACGCTCTAGTCAAGCGTGCTGGCTCTGGCCGCTGTAATGGGTTTAAGAGTCTCCTGAGCCGCCGTGGCTTCCTGCAGAAATGGCTCCTTCCGCTGGCTCGATGCTTGTCGGGGAATGTGGCAGGTGGCTGGGCTGTGCCTACTTCTTTGTCTTTTTTTGCCTTCCCTTCCCTCCACCCCTCCTTTTCTCCTCTCCCCCTTTTTTCTCCCCTGAGCAAGAATGAATAACACATTTAACCCCTTCAGTCCAGGCTGCATTGTTGGTGCTTCCTGCTGACTCTGTGACATTCCCTGTCTGTGTGTTCGCTTTGTGAGAGATCAGTCTGTGTAGACCCTTGTGAAAACCAAATGTACTGTCAATATTTAACCGTATATAAATGAAATATATTGTGATATACTTAAGCACATTCCGGTTTTCCGGAGGAATAGTGATTAAGAGGTCATTATGGGTGGAACACATTTTGTCAGCAACAATGAGGTTTGTGTTACTAATGAGTGGGACTCCTTAGCCTGTAGGACAGTTTTGTCATTTAGTGTACTTTTGGCAATAATTGTGTGTTCATGCTCTTCTAAAGGGTCTGCAGCCTGCTCCTGCAGAGTTCCCTATTTTTTCCTGGGAAAAGTGATGGCATTGGTTGAAGGGGCCAGCAGATTTCCTCTAATCTGGCATACTGTGCATTCCCAATTTCCCACACTGATCTGAGACCTTTCCTGGGCTTGGCTCGAATCTGGCCTGGACCTCAGGGTTTCTTTCATGGACACTGCGTTTGTGCTTCACTGAAAGGCTGAGGTCTAGAAAACAAGAGAAAGGTAGTAGTGATTTGCCATAAGCTGTGCATTACAGTGGTTTTACCATGATTATGAATGACACAAAATTCTGACAAAATGTGAAGTGATGAAATACTTCATTGTGAATGGGTGAAGCTAAACACCTGTTGACTGAATAGATGGATACACAGTAGTTTTCTTGACATCGCAAAAACAGTTCAAAACTGGCTGTTCTAGCAGCTTGGTCTCTGTATATGGACTGTAAGGACTGGAGAGTTACCTGCACATTTTTAAATTTTACCAGTGCTTACACAACACATAAAATATTTTTTTAATGAGAAAAATGGTTGTTCCATGATACGGGCTCTTTAACAGTAGGCTATGGTCACCAAGCAACATAATAGTCAAGGATTATTCAAAAATTGTTAATAACTTGGCACATTAACACAGATTTCAAACTGAGACAATTTCCTAGAACTTCAGCAGCTCCAACAACGTAATCATGTCTGCAAGACTAAAACAACTGATATGTTTTCTTCTACCCTATGTGCAAACTATTTTTCCCCAAAGTTCATTCATGGTCCCAAACATTAAAAGGGATTTGGAAAGCTGCAGTCTTGCCACCAGCCTTTGCAAGTGCTCTGGGGCACAAAAGGCTTCCTCCCTCTGCGGTGAAACCAACCGTATTGTTGTTTCGTGCCTGGTTTTCACGCCTTGGCTGTCGCGCACTACTGAGGATGGATGGAATGTGGAGGAGTGGAGAGCTGTGATGATGGAGGTGCTGCTGGTTCTATGTGAAAGAATGAAAATCCCCTCTTTACTGAGAGCCAAACAAAAAAGTTCCAGCCTGGTTGAAACCAGCTCCAAGCCTAGTTTCAAAAAAGCTGAGAATTAAGAATCATGATTGGAGATGATTTGCTGGAATGGTTTATCACTTTTTTCTCAATACTGTCAAAAAAGTTCATGTTCAGTGAGTATATTTGAGAAAGGTCAAATTTACAGTTTTACCCATTCATATGTGTAGTTCATCAGCCCAGACATGATTGCTTTAGTTTTGCATTGCAGACACAAGGGAACTTTCATCAGTTTGCAAACTGCACCATAAATTATCATTTAGAACGCCTCAGGTTCCTAGATCCTCTGCTTGATGAAGAAATTTATTAAAGATGAATTAAAACTCCATTTTGGACATTTTAATTTGGAATTGCTTTATTTATCCATAATAGAATGCCTTCTGCTATAACTTGGTGTTCACTTACTCTTTGTATTCATTAGAAATATCAGGTTTTGTTCAGTGACCATGAGCTGGTTTGAGTCAGTTTTGGGCAAAATTTATTTGAGCTCAAGTTTCAAACTCCAAGCTTGATGATGTGGTTCAAATTGGCTTTGGGCAAACTTTTATTGGACTCAGCACAAGTTTGGATTTAAAACTTGGTAGGTCAGGTCAGATTTTCGGGTTCAGGCTCATTTTCTGGCCCAGTTAAAGCACCAGTTTGGGCTAAGAGGAAAATTGGACATGTTATTTTGGCCGAATCCTCACTTCAACTGGAGATAATGCACTTCTGAACTACTTGAGAAACAGTACAAAGCAGCAACCTCAGCTGTCATCTCCTCTCCTTCCTGTCCTGGAAGTATAAGGAAACTGGAAGTTGGAATATGGAAAGATAGAGGACAGGTCCCTCCCTTGAGTGGAGTAACTCAATCCTTGAATGAGGCCTCTGTCTGAGTCCATCTCTTTCTCTCTCCTCCCCTTTCCTCAGCTCTACATCTCACCCCTACACTGGCTCTTAATCCTTATTCAGGTGCATGGCCAGCATTTTAGTCCACACTTCAACCCAAAGCACTTAATTAACTGCCCCTATTTAATGGAAAGCAGTGGCTCCAATATCAGTGGTGTCTACACTGGTAATGTGATTGATGGCCACATTGGATATGGAAAAGCTCCTCTTCAGGCATTGAGTATGAGTAGAAATAGGGCATAATATGTCACAGTTTGTCTCCTGGCATGCCCTTTGATGTGTATTTGACAATATTTGTACTTCAGGTTCAGGCAGTCCCGAGCAGCAGCCAGGTTTTTTAACCCTTAGAGGTTGTGATTATCGCCTGTGTGGACAAAAGCATGGTGTCGTTCACTGTGAATTACTTCTCACTCATAACTCATTTGTTCATGTCACAGGACCGCTGTCTTGAAATCCAAAGTGAAGCTGAGGTGGGAAAACTTTTGAATCAGATTTTATGGATTTTATGGTATAGTGAAAGTTATTATAAAGCTATTATAATCATCCTTTAGTATTTATTGCTGGAAAACATATGCACTCGCTGAATAATGTAGCTTTCAAACTGTTGTGGGCTTTTATCAACAATGATCTTAGTATTTCACATTGTTCCTCAGAACATTTCTGCATAATTTGTTGACAAGTTGGACAACAGGAGCAAGATTAGCGTTCTAGTAAGTGTAGTTTTAGACAGCCTTAGCCTCTCTTTGGATTTTAAGAAGGTGATCAAGGGATTGTTCATATTTAAAAATCAAGGATATTAAACAAAAAAAAATTAGTCAAAAGTGGAAATAGATTAGTAGATAATTTATCATGACTTGAATATTGAAAGTCTTGTTTTATAGGAACAAAAAACAAAAAAATTATAAAAAACTCAGCCCATTTTTGTCATTTCCACAAAACAACCAGAAAAGCATTAGAAGTGAAGACTGAAGCATTTCTACACAGAAAGACTACACAGAAATCAAATTAAAATGTATTTTATGTAATGAACTGCATAATTAGTAAGGTAATTCTGTAATTACGTTCTAATAGCAAAGCAAATGACAGTATTAACTGCAGGATTAATCACTGGCAGTTGGAGTAGAGTTCTGACCAAACCAAAAAAATCTTTTCTTCCTACTCACTCTCTCAGCCAGTCGCCCACACACACGCACACACCACTTATAGCCCACTTGTTTCAGATGGCAAATATGCAGCACCGGAAGCAGCAGGAACACTCTATCAGTGTGCTATCTCAGCTCCTGTTTGCTCTGCCTGCCTTTATCTGTCACATGAGGGCTGCCTGGCCACATAAACATGGCCCTGGAGCATTGCACCCTGGGATAGCGCCAGGTGCCACGTGAACAGAGGAGCACAGCCCCTCTCTGCAGAAAAAAAGGACTTACGTAAAAAAGGTTAAATAAAATGAGGTTCATACATGCAGTTGAGAAGATTTTAACCTGATTGGGGATTTGCTGCATGCCGTGAAAAATAACACTTCTGTCGATAGTTGAACAGTATAGTGCCAAGCTATCCTCCAATCTGAGAGCTGTTCCCTAAAGACGAGTGCTTCATAAGAAAGTTTTCATATTAAAAACACTGACCAAAGTTACTGAAAAAAGTTACTCTCCAGGTACATCTGTCCCCCAAAATACATTGTAAAGGTGCCCCAAAGGCACATCATGGCCCTTCAGTTTCCAATTTTGTACTTTAACTGAGTTATAAAAGGAAATTACATTTACTTTCCCAGAAAAAAGGGTTTGTTTGGACCTTTTAATAACCTTTTAAATATAAAAATATAAAAAATGAAAAGCCTGGAGTCAGGACAAGAGAACTGCAATCCATTTATATTCACAAACTAAAGGAACTGACTATGATTTTAAATACAAAATGGAAATAAAAAGCCAAAAGTCCAGATAAGACTTTATGACTTAAAAAAACTTGAAATCTAAAGAATTGTGATAAAATACAGTGCAGATATATTCCACAAATTATTAACTAAAGTTGTGCCATTAGAGCACTAAGCCATGGACAGTGATATTAAATGTTTTCAAACTATTAAATGTTTGACATTTAATATCTGGCATCTGTGATTGCAGAAACGTGAGTCTTGAGAGTTATTGTCCTTTATAATCTGGAGTCCTGACTGTTGCTCTTCTATTAAAACATTATTAAACTACTAAAAATAATAATCACAATTAATAAAATTCACATTCAACCTATATTTTGAGTCGAGTTTCAATGTCAAGAAATGACAAAAAAATTGTAAAACATCTAAAAATCGTTTCTGTTTGGATGAAACAAGATTGTTCTCACAATAACTTAATCAAATTAAGATTAACAACAAAATATCTCATTTTCAACCTTAGTCTTAATTAAGATAAGGATTAAGAGTTTAGAATCTGAATTTTAAACAGAATTTCTCTGCTAGCTACAATAAGCTGCAAGCGAAGAGCCAATAATATCAAATTACAACACGCTTTTTTAATCTTTTAGCGCCTAATGACGCTGATGGTTCTCTTTTCGATTTGCCTCTCATATGAAGGGCAGCGGACCTCAGTTAGCTCCTCGCCCCTACAAGCTCCAATCAGAAACAGACCTGGTGGCAAATCAAAACATCCTCTGCGGAATTATATTATGAGTGGAATAAACAAATGGTTCTGATGCCCAAGGAAAACTGCTGCTGGGCCAAGCATGCTGATTGAAAGTAATGATAACATCATAACTGGAACGGGAATGCTGACACAAAACTAGACGACGGGAGATTTCAAGGAATGGAAAGGCAGAGAAGAAGAGGCGGGGCTGTAACAAGCTCAGACTGCGCTTGTTTCCCCCCATGAATGACAAGGGGCCCGGCATAACCATCAGTAAATAAAACGTGGCTGTAAAATTAACTACAAGACAGGTCCGACAGGAATCCCTAGCGGCACTTCCTGCCTTTCAGAGGCCATAAACAAGGCTTAAACAAGCCAAGCTGGCTCCAGCTCATACCCCACGGCAATGGGCTGGGGTCACGGTGGCCCCTGCTGCCTGCCCGCTCCGTCGGAGGCCTGGACATGGTGACGACATGGAAGAAACCTCCGGAACTGAACGGGCCTCTTTATGTTTAGCCACCAACCTTACCTCTTGCTGGAATGCTGTAGATTGCTAACTTGTTGCATCTGCTGAGCTACAATGCCAACTGGTTGAGGGCTGTTTGGAGATTTGATGTGGTAATAACTGTTGCTTTTGTATTATGCTTCATTTTTTACTGGTCACATGAGCTGGTTGTTTTAAAGGAATAGGAAGTCACCTGCATACACCTGAAGTAAAAAAGACATTTCCTCAGCATGTGGGACATAATCTCTCATGATAATGTCTTCATAATGTAACATTGTATATTTAAAAATTCTAAATGTTATGCATTTCCTTAATGTAACATTCTTAGAGTTGTAAAACTTCTTTTGATTCCAAACAAACAAACAAACAAATAAATAAATGAACATTTACAGAAAATATGTCCGATCCATATGTATATAGACATCTATATATATAGACAGATAGACAGATATAATGTACCTTCTTACTCTTCACATTAACTACCAAAATTATGATTGTTTTGGAGATGGAATATGTGATATGACAGCCACAATATATTACTATATAAATATACATGCCAAAAGAATTCAGTGCTCTAGAAAAACAGCTTTTGGTTCCTTTCAACTGCTTATTCATCTGTGACCCATTTTTGTAAATGGAATCTGAAGGTTAAAGAAACTCTATGTGATACATATGTTTTTTACTGTTAAAGATTTGTCTTAGATATAAAATATATCAAAGCAAGCGATTATTCTGGAGCCATTACTTTTTAGAATATAACATCAAAAAATCATCTAAGCAGAAAAAGAGTTCAAAGTGTATATATAATTGTATATATATGTGTTATTTTTTTATTGTACTTGAGAGACCTTAGTATACCCATAAATTTTAGCCCACTGTCATGCTTAAAGGCAGAGAATCCCATCATGAGATGTGCTTAGAGAAAGCTTTGGTGGAGGTTATTGTAAAACAATGTCCATTAAGCCATAAAAGCCATTCTGTGTCTTCTAGCCCTTGCTTGGGTTTTATTGTACTGCCCTTGGAAGGAAATGCCACTTGAGTTTCCCCTGGGACACATGAACTCTGAGAGGGGCTCCAAATTGCTTTGATGGCTGTCCAGAGACAGGCGACAACCAGTGGAGGAGGTTGGCAGGGGAGCACAGGCTGATTAGAGTTGATTCTGAGTTTCTCCCACCAAACTATTGCTAACCACTCCTCCCTCTGCCTAAACTAGAACAAATGTAGCCATACTTATTTACTTGTTTTGTAGAAAATTTCAATGGACTGGGTCGGTGCAGAAGAACTACTTTCAGTGGCCACTGCCGGTGGCTGGCTGATATGTTAAAGTGATAGACGTTGCAGCATTGTTGCACAGCACAGCCTCCAAATCGAATTTCCACAGAGCTGTTCCCCAGTTGTTTATACGTGGGAGCATCTGGAATATTAGTGTACCCTTGAAACTATTTCCTGGCTGTATTTGCACAGTGACCACATCAGTTTTCAAAGATCCTCCAGCATTCGGTTGTGACAATGACTCTGACAGGATTGGGAACCGTTCTCAAGCTGTGCTCCCTGTATTTCTCAGTCAAGAGGCTAAAAAGTCCCCCCACCCCTACCCCTCACAGTTGTTTTCCTAAACACCGGATTTTCATTTGGAACTTGGGAGGGAGCAGTGCTGACAGTATATATAGCCTGGTGTTCTAACCAAAATTATCAGTGTACCACAAAATAACTTCCTCAGCCCTGGCCACAAAATAACAGGATGCCTTCAATTGTGCGTATTTATTAATTTTAGCAAGGGATTGCTAGTTTTATAAATAGCCCTACTCCTGCAGCCCTCCAAAGTCGGCTGTATAAACTTCCTCTCCCGTTCTCCTTCTCCTTGCTAAACTGACAAGGCTGGAAAAACAAGTGGGTGCCTGCATGCTGAAGTTGTCCTTCCACTGGGCTGCACCACTGCCCAATGGTGTTTTAGGTGTCTGGGCTCCATTAAGGTTCCATTCCAAAAAGCTGGAGGTGGGAGGTCAAAGGCTGCATGTTAATGGCAAAGCTGGGGAGGTCCTTCCTGCTTGACTGACTGTCACCACCTTGTATGGGTAACTCTTATCACCTTAACTATGACTTCTTCGTAATATATTGTAATGCACTAAATATATTGGTGATATGTTTTGAAGGAGTCATAGTTATGGTCACAGGAGTTGCCTGTCCAAGCTGGTGATGTCCAACCAAGAAGTGATCTTCTTTTCTGACAGATTCTGCCTTTATTGCTCACCGGTATACTCATATAGCTGCATGCTATAAACATCACTTTCAAAATAAAGTTCCTAAATAGTTCTTGGTTAAGACATATGGATTATGGGGGACTTTAATGGGTATAGAACCTTTACATTATCTGGAAGTTCTTTAAACTTCAGAAAAGTTATTGCACATCTCATTTACAAACAGGGTCCTTTAACCATCCATTGCAAAAAGCCAAACTTGGTCCTCCAAGTTTGGCTGATCTTGGAGATACATTATAGCCATCCAAAATAGCCATGCGTGGGATCTGATCTCTTCAGGGTGGTAGATGTCCAGCACCTCCATGATCTTTTGGAACCTTTGGTGTCAGTGCACATGTGTTCGCTCCATTCATTAACGCATATGGAATGAATGTCAAAAGTCAACAGATGCACTTAGCATCTGTTATCATAATACTGCAATAACAGATCATATGTTTTTACTTAACAGCACTCTTAACAACTCACTTGCGGCAACTGGGTCTCCTCAGTCTAACTCCATCATTCATTTAGTAGTATGGTTACAAACAGTGTACGAGTTGTAATACAGTGTACTAAAGAGTGAAGCCAATAAAAATAAGACATAATAAGAAATGCTTTGATTGTAAATATTAGCACTGGTATGCTTTGCGGCCTGGTCACACTATTCACTTCCTTGACTTCCCTCATGCTGGCCTCCCAGCTTCTCTGCAGCTCCTCACAGGGCCTCTGGCCCAATAAATCTAGCAAAAGATGTCTGAGCAGTGGCCTAAATGTGTCTGCACCATGCAAACATAATAGCAGACCCTCCGGCTGGTGAAGATGTTAGCATCTGTGCTGCAGGCCAAGGGCCAGAGACATTAGGTCACCTGATCCATTGCTAACTGACAGAGGAATATGGAGTCAATAGGATGTTAGAGAGGTAAATCAATTTAGCATACATTTAGCTACCTTCTGTCATGACAATTCAGCACATACTGTACCCTAGGTACATGTAAGTACTGTGATACATAAACTGCTGCAAAGCATTAGATGTTAGTGTAGATGTTAAGAGCTATAATGTGTATCAGCTTGGTATTCCAAACACAGATATGCGAAGACTTCTGTCTTTGATGTTTCTACAAAGCTTAGTTCACTTTGCAAGCTGGTTGGATGATAAATGTCTGAAATACTTATTATGTTTCACCTTTCTGCCAGGTAATCAAATCTGTTATTCACCAGACTTCATAACATCTTTATATGTTTTTAAAACAGACTGCTACCAAGTTTTCAATTGCTGAAATGTAACCAGACACTCAGAAAATGTAACCAGAAATGGCCTTACTGTATGGAAATGTATTGATTTTTTTTTTTTTTTTTTTTTTTTTTCCTGTGGTGCGAATAGGAGCAAGGGTTTGTGAAGTCTATGCAAATATAGGCATTTTGTTTACTATCAACAATGACCAATAACCATAAATATGCTTTTGGAGAGTTTAGGTGTAACACTGATAGTGGCGTAATAGTGGTATTTTTTTTAAAAAGTTCAGGGACTGTTCTGGCTAAAACACCATGCACACCCTGAATGGCTTTTAAAATGTTTTAGAATGAGACCTTATTCCAAAACAATCAAAAACTCTTACATCAGGCAACATCTTCATGGGTATTTTGTGTAATAACATTCTGTGATGTGGCTTTTAGAGGCATTAAATGGTTCGGATGTTTGCTTCCAATCATTGCTACAGTTTTGAAATTTTGAAAGATCCTTGTTGTTCCCTTTAAGGGATTCAAACAGAAACAAAGGAAAAAGTCCAGACTTGTATCATTTGATCTGGCATGCCTAGATTATACCCCCAGTCTAATGTAGACAGCTTGTGGTTTGTTTTGCAAACCAAAGTTTGGCACTGGCACCATGTCTACATGGACATTCAGGTCAGAGAGTAGAGGTGTACCTACTTGGAGCGCTCCCCGTAACCCTTGACCGTATACAGGACTGTGTTTGCTTTCCAGAGAGTACTTGAGGGACTGCCTGTGGGGTGCTTACACATGCATGTGTGTCTGTGTGTTTCTCGGTGCAGTTGCTTGGTTGCACAACCATCTCCAAGCTGGGTGCTTTCGGGCTCTACACTTGTTAATCCCAACACTGTCCTGCTGTCAGGTTAACAAAAACAAACAGAGAAATTATTGCTGGCATTTGGCGCAAGGAACCGAGCTCTGGGGGAGCGGCGAACGTCATGGCAGATTCACCTTTTGCCAAGAAGCATTCGTTCATCTCCTGCTGCTTGTCAGCAACCGTTTTATTTATCCTGAAGGAAGGATGTTACACATCGGCTCTGGTACAGCATGTTAGTGAGGAATTCTCTCCAGCGACTGAAACACCAGCCTAACATGATTCTGTCACCCACTCAGCCCCTCTGCTCAACAAAGATGTGTCCACACATAGCTAGAACAACCATGCAGTCATCTTGCGTAAACAGAAGAAAATAGTGGTATTGATTGACCACACAGTTTCAACCACACAGTGTGATTGGTTGAAAACCCATAAAAACTTGAGACAACTACACTACTTTCTGCCCATGCCTGTATCATTCCAACAACCAATGGTTGCAAAGTAAAAACAATGGTGCCTTTACGCTAGATGGTGGAACTTCTTTTTGTTGCAGGAGTTGTGTACACTTGATCAAAGTCCTTACAGGAAGGTCTGTCCTTTTAGATCCCTTGCAGCCATCTTGACAGCACACTCTCACAGCTCATATCTTTTATTGGGGACAAACCTATAACCCTCCTGCCTTTAGTTATATTGGTGTCCACTTTTCTGGAAAGGCTTTCCACAAGATTTTGTAGCATGTCGGTGTTAGCTTGTTCCCAATCAGTCAAAAAAGCATTTGTGAGGTCAGGCAAGGCTCTGATGGCTAACAGCTGTTAGCAATGGGTGTGGCTTAAACATCTGAACTCAGTGATTTGAAGGGGTGTCCACATCTGTCATATTAGCAATTTTAAACAACAACATCAGCAAGGGCGGCTACGGTGAGCAGAATAAAATCCATATTATTCTGTGTATGCACAAATTAGATCCCTTGCTTCTTGCTGCCATAGCAGTTTTTCTAGTGAGCAAAGACAGTGAAACACGTTTCCGTCATTGTAGTGGAGTTAATAATAATAATAATAATAATACATTTTATTTGTCAGCGCCTTTCACGACTCTCAAGGTCACTTTACAGAAAAATA
>JBBPCZ010094748.1:2300-14776 GCA_037974445.1 Brycinus macrolepidotus | reverse complement strand
CATGTTGTCGCTTCACGTTTCCAGACACTGATCCGAAATTCTGATCCAGCTGTTCGCTCATGGCTAATAATTCACCCATTCACCCACCGAGGAATTAAACCCCCGCAATTTCCTTAATGGATGACTTGCTATGAATTGCTTTAATTTCTTCTCTCCCCTGGAAATGGAAAAGTTGGTGGAGGCTGCCACAGATCAGCTATGGGATTTATAAGTTAATCAGGCAGTTTGTGGAGGACAATCCCCATCTCCTCAAATTTGTGTGGCAGTAAGAGAACTGGCGAGAGCGCGGGTTTTAATTTCAGGTTCGATTGGTCACTGTCTGTGTGCTCGCTGCTAAATTATCCAGACTTGACCTTTGGGTGTTCTAGGCTGCCGCGCTGCGGATGGATTTTAATTCCTCTCGCGAGCAGCATGACAGTGTGAAGTCACGGTTAAAGTATCCAGATTTAACCTTTTACTGCATGTGCTCACAGCTGCCACATGCATTTTTTGATTCTTCCCACGCAAGAAATTTCACTGTGAGATTTTTACAATGGGAACACATTCACTTTTGTTCATTTGGTTCACTAAAACTTTTGCTAATTTGGACAAATCTGGTCTGATTGATCACACTCTTATATTTACTGGTGATGCAGTGGTTTGTTAACGAATATGAACAACTGCGATATTTACTTTAAAACTAATAGTAAATCATGCATTTTGGTCTTTAGTGCTAGTAGCAATGGAAGAATGATCCTGCAGAGTTATACAGAGGGAAAGACGTGCAAAATGACCCTTCATGCAATGTCTATATGCACCCACAGTGAATCTAAAAATAAGGTTTATTTGACCAAAGCGAGGGGCAGCATGTTAGATGCCAGTTGGAGCTTAACACAGCAGGAAACTAGATCTCCAGGAGGAGGGCTGGTCAACTGCATTAACCCATCAGTATATCCTAAGGATTATACAAGCCAATATTTGGGCGATGGACCATTCATAGCACAGCAGTGACACTGACACGGAGCTAGGAATGGTACACTGTGTGTAGCTAGTATGAGAATATCAGCCACAGGTTGAGAGTGGTCCACCGCCAAAACCATCCTGCCAAGAATGGCTCAGAAGCTGCATCAACATCTGAGCTACAGTTTCTATTAGTACTCAGTTTTGAGAGGAAAAGACCTATTAATAATGGAGAAGGCAAAGCGTAATAATGAAAGCGACCCATTTCCATCTTTTATCGAACAAATGGTAGAAAATGATTAAAAATTCATGTTTTTAAGCATTAAAATCCCATACCTTTGAAAAATTCCGACTAAAATAAGCCTGAAATGATGCAATAATGTTGGGAAGCACACAAAAAGGAGATTAAAGTGAAACGGTTGACAGCCCACTGCAGTCTGTCTTCCTCACTTGAGTCCCTCTGTTATTTCTAGCCACCTTATTAGCGTCAGACTGTTAATGTAGCAGTGTGATTTCACGCCAGTGTTAATCTGAGACGAAAGGTGATGGTTTAATTGACTCAATCAAGGCTTGAGCGCCAAGCCATACATTCTCCCAGATTTCCCAGCTCACGTTACGCTGATGATAATTGGTTCTTTACTGTTATTAACAAGGAGAAAGGGAGGTGCAGGATGCAGGGAGATAAACACGCCATTTAATCAGCTTCTGCCGGTCCAACTCACTTCTACATAAATGAGCACATTAACAGTCAAGCTCTCGCAAAGCCTAACGGCTGAGGATGACAGTGAGATCATGTACGGCAGTGAAAATCTCAACCTCAAGACACCGAGGTGAGAAGGTTTACATACACAGAGCTATTAGAAATGGCTGCAAGTGAACAGAGACCTTCAGCATACAGCAACTGCAACACTTCAAGACGAACAACCTAAGAGGCAGATTTTTCAATGCTTGTTCCATTGCTTTTGGTGTTAAAAATGGCTGTTGCGATTTTCTAAATGGCCAAAGACCAATGGGGCACTCGCTGCTCATTTGTGCTTGTCTAGCTGAAATTCCATCTCTTCAGCCAGAATGTGTCTCAAAACAGAAAGTCAAAATAATTGCTTATTTTCTTGGATTTTTGATGCATTGTGTCAAAAATTATGTCCTATCACATAGGGGAAATCTGGGAGAGTGGGGGGTAGATTGTAACACTGCCAGCCTCACCAGTTAGAATAAGCTACATGGGGGATCACTACTGCCTCTCTGATCTGCCAGGTGAGGTTTTATGAGGTTTGAATGAAACAGTGATGTGATTGTATAACAAAGAGTGAAATTATTATGGATTATGACTGGATTGACACTTATACTAATAGAGCTGACGTGTAAAATGCGTAATGGTTTCAAACATACAGGAAGACAGGTAAGGTTGTAATACACACCATAATGTAGGGAGACAAATAGTTTGAAAAGCATAGAGCAAAAAACCACAGACTTACAGAGGCTGAGATGAACAGTCTCCGCCCCCAGTTTCCCCTACTTTCTCAGTGAGTAATACTTAATTTTCAGGGCTTATTATTTGTTATTACAGCTCTGTTTACAAAACAACCTCCCAATGTCCTGGTCAGCAAAACAATCCCCCCCAGCTAGGTCGAGAAAACCAATTTCCATACCCCGCTGACAAAACCACCCCTTCCCCCAGGCCGACAAAACAGACACCCCATCCCCGGTCAACAAAATAGGCACCCCACCCCTGGTTGACAAAACAAATCCCCCCTTCGGTGGACAAAATAAAATTCTCACCCCTTCCCCCTCAACAAAATAACCTGCCCCAATTTCTACAGGATCTTCAGGTCAGGACCAGCTCTCCAAACACTCATGGTGAAATGACGTTTATCCACCATGCTTTCTGCTGCTGGAGCAATCTGCCCATCAATATCAGATCTGCACCTACTGTAGCTTTAAAAAGCTGCTAAAAACACACTATTCTCCCCCGCCTTCTTTTAAATATCTGCACTTCTACTGCACTTTTTATCTTCTTTTAGTGATTTTCTATGTATTCTTTTAATTCTTCTCTTTGCTTTTCTTTTATTCTATTTTACTTTTATTCTATTCCTGTAAAGCACATTGAATGACCTTTGTGTATCCTAATGTGCTAAAAAAATAAACTTGACTTGACTTGCATCTTCATTAATTTGTATAGAATCTCTCAATAGATGACCTACTAAACTGACCACCCGTACCGACACAAAGTGTCTATAGCCTCTTTTTAACTTAATCTGCCTCCAGATTTCTATCAAAGCAGTGGTATCAAATTGGTAGAGTTCACAGCCAGTCTTAGCCAGACAGATAGTGGATGCAGAAGTGGGACTACTACAGCAGTTCCCAACTGGAACTTTGTGGGATGTTTGTCAGACGCCAGCTTGCTGAAGCAGATCCGGTGTGATTCTAACCCAGCCCTGATTTCCCAGAGGAGAGTAAAAATTTCGACACAGCCTCCCACCTGACAGCATGACTAACCTGATGCATGCAGCCTCCTCCAGGGGAATCCTGCTCTCCTCCACGCTGCTGTTCTTCAGGATAAACTCCAGAAGGCAAGGAAAGAGAGCGGGAAAAGCAGGACTCATTCTCTTCGGGTGATTACGTTTATCGATTCCCCGTGAGCCTCTTCACACAATTATCTTGCTGTGCTGGAGACGTATAAAGTGTTATGCATCTCCCTTGACCTGGGGGCGCCCTGGGAAATGAGGAACTGGTGTTGACCCAATTAAAGCATAGGATCTGCTGCCTTCCAGTATACGGATTATGATCTTGAGTGTAGGCAGTAATTGGGATATGTTGTGAGATCCATGCGAAGGTGAGGTTTACTCTTTTTTTTTTTGTTGCTGTCCAAAAGCAGCACTTACCTTCTCCTACTGATGCACTGAAATGGGGCAAAAACCAAAAGTGTACATCAAGACACTCTAATTTCACAGAAAGTAAAAACCAAAAATGCTGACAAATAATTAAAAACAATTTATACCTAACTACCTAAAATGATAATAGTATGTAGACTTCTGTTTGGGCCGAGAAATCCAACATCCTTGACAACAGAAACATTTGTTCATACAACACTACAAATCCCATTTTGGGTCCCTCTATTTTGGTATTTTTCAATCATGTCATAAATTGTGTTTACAGATGGAGATGGTGAGCTCGCAGTGAGTGAGCTTCTTTCTGCCTATCAAGATAGAAGTCCTATTTTCAAGTGGTATCAAGCCTGTAATGGAGTTACAGTTTTTGGATGTGACTATTCAGCAAGAGCAGTGGTTATAAGTTGCTTGTCTGATGTCCCTCTTAGAAACCACCTAGTGCACATTTTTCCGGCAAAAAGAACACACAATATTTTAAACTCCATTAAAATTTTAAACAAAAATTCCATATTTGACCATTTTCAGTGGCCAAAATTCCAATTATAGCATTGCATCGCTAGACAACATGGACTGTAGTGGAAAATCTCCTTTCCACCTCAGGTTTATCTATTGAATAAAGAGCAGAGGCTCAAATTGTCAGGTCAGAGGATAATGTTTATTTTCATGAGCCGAGGGGGTCTCTAATCTGTCTCTAATCTGTAATCTCTACAGAAGGGTCCAAGACTCCCAAAACTAGAAATTCTAACACACCGTTCATTTCTCATTGGCTTGCTTTCTGATGATTGGTGTAACCGCTCACTTCCTCACCTTGACCATCCTCCAATGCTCAGGTTTTATTTCCAATTATTAAAAATGGACCTACATTCCACTAGAGGTAAGTTGAAATATCCTCCAAGCTCAAATAAAGTGATGTCTTATGACTACACCAATTCCCAGGGAGTAAATGTCCCTCAAAGACACTGAGGTCAAAAAGAGGCACACCTCTTGTTACATGCATATAAATTAACATTCACTAATACATCAAGTAGCTTTTGAACCTTCATGTACCCCTCCAAGTTATCATTTCTGCTTGGCTGCAGAGATATTTTGCACCTGCTAGCAGTGACCTTGAAGGCCCTGCTCTACTCCCTTTCTTTATCTTGGCCTCTCTGCTCAGATGTTTTCAATAGAGTTTTGTAAAAAAAACTCAAGCTAAAATATTAATAACACAGATAGTTCATTAATTGTAATTAACATAAGCAATATTATTTTAATGAAATAATATAAGTGGTAAAACAAGAAAATATCTTCCACATGATATGTGCAGAGGATAGTTCCTCCTGATCGACTACTCTACATGCACCATTTACCCTCTTGCTATGATGAAAAGCCTCACCTGGATGCTCTGGAGATTGAAAAGAATTGTTCACATTCACCTCTAAGTTCCTTCATCCATCTCTAACTTTCTTCATGACTTGCGTGACGGGCATGAACTCTGAGCTATAAATCCGTCTTACACTCCTGAGTTTCTTTTCCTGCATGTTTTCGTATCTACCATCCTCTGTATGTCCATCGAAGTCAAAGTTAAAACCTAGAGAATATTTTGTTGGGATAGAACATTACATTACATTAAATTATATTACATTCATTTGGCTTTTATCCAAATTGACTTACAGTTTGAGGAAACACTCAAAGATTTAGCGCTTAGAACTCTCCTCTGCTTCTCACACTGTCCTGAAACTTAAGTAGGAAGTAGTGCAAGAAGACGTAAAGCTTATTCAGAGAGAAAAGCAAGTGTGATTTCGGGTAGATAGTGCATTAGGAGAGGAGATGCTCTCTGTATAGATAAATCTTCGGAGGTTTTTGAAAATAGAGAGGGATTCTGCTGGTTTGGTCACTTTTGGCAGCTCATTCCACCAGCGGGGAACCACAGATAAGACCAGTCTGGACTGGGTTTGTCTTGTGTGTAAGCATGGCAAAGCCAGAAAATGTTTCATCAACAGTGCTGTCTCTTCGTCACTGAACTTTCATTTTCTGTTTTGTCTTGATCTTGTTGAACACATGATACATCTCTCAGATTTTTCTTTTCTTTGATCTCAGTACCACTGTTCAGTCTTCTTGATCTTAAACTCATCCTACATGTATCCTACGCTCTTGAAATAAAGGTGCCCAAATACTTTTCTTTACCTTAAAAAAGGCTTTCATTGGATGGTTCTTTGGAGAACCATTTTTGTAAATGAGATGTATTAGTCAAAAGAATCATTTCAATGTTTAAAGAACCTCCACTCAAAGAAAAAATGTTCTAGTAAGAACCCTTAAAGTGACATTACATTGTGTCAAGCTAAATCGACAACCTGATGTAAACTGTGTGGAGAGAATTGAGTCAGAAACTCTGTTACCAGGCTGAGATACACTGGAAAAAGCAGTACTACAACTTCCGTGTCATCACAGTACGGGTTAGGTGCAGCACGGTTCCTGTATACCTATGGAAAAGCGCCTTTAGAGAGTTATTTCTGGGCAAAGAGCTTTAGGACAACTACTGTCCAATAGAATCATATTGATTGGTAATGGTAGTTGCATTTCTGTTAGCATCTCTGTAGGCCTAGTGACCAGCAACCAGGACCCAGTGATTTAAAACTAGTCCAAGTTGTACTAGTCTTTTGTTCTGTATGTCAGCATCAAAATCTTCAACCTCTTTAAGCCGTCTCTTTTCCCAAAACCATATCACATCACAAATCCATTTACCGTATGCTCTTTTCTCTGCCTCTGAAACCTCCAGGGTCATCTGAGAGTGAGAAGCTGATGACAAGTTAAGTGTTGGCTGAGAGCTCTGTGTGTGGTAGTGCAAAGTTACCTGCCTCAATCAGTTTCAATTTGCCGCCCCACTGCCTCTCTCACGCAGATTCTGTATTCTCTGCCGAAGGATTGTTTAAATAATGATCCCACTATCCCGGGAGACAGAGTCTTAATCAAACTAAAACGAAACTCGTGAAGTTGGAGAAGAAATATCATGCATTTTACTTTATTTTCATTAGCCACCCAGGTGTTCATCATGGCCATCTCACGCACACCCTTTAACTTCCTCAGACAGAAACACATCTGGCGGACGACATTTTCCTTCAAAACACAGTTTCACTCAGCTTACACAGTTCCTGTCTGCTAGGCTGGAAAGAGCTCTAGAGGCAGTGGCCTTGGAAGCTCAAATGAGACACTTCCTTCAGGCGACCCTGAATGCAACCATTGGGGCCATTCACTATTATAACCTTCCTCAACACACTTCAGCACTGATTTACCCCAGCATGAATCAACAGAAAGTTCATAAGGAGTTTAGGCTTCTAGGGGTCACTTGGAAAATAGATGGCAATCTCAAAAAGAACCACAAAAGCAAAGATATGAAAAGTCAAGTAAAGTTATGAGGTCATCAGCACACTAGAATATAACTCTAGGGAAAGCTTGGGGTCAATAAAAGTATCTTAGCAACATTTAACAATCAAAGAATTTAAAAGGTGTGTGTGCAATGATTTTTAAGGGGTGTGTGCTCAGTCAATGGACAAGGTCAGCACAAAATATTAGCTAACAGGCTCACAGGCTCCGCCATTCATGCTGCAAAGGATCTAGAACATTCACACAGGAGGGTTCTAGCAGGAGGGTGAAAAGTCAATGGCTGTGGTTAAATAGCCTTTTTAGTTTAGGAAGTTTCCAGACTGAGAGAAATAATTCTGACAGATGATAAAAGCTGGTCGAATTCTCTAATTAAATGCTCACCAACCCTTCTCCTGGTTTGCTTTTATACAGGAACCGTGCTGTACCTAAACTACACTGCGATAGTACAGAAGTTGTAGCACGCTTTGATTTTCCAATGTATCTCAGTCTGTTAACAGTGTTGCAGAGAAATTCTCTCCACACAGTTTATGGCCAGTCGTCATCCCAAAACCATATCCTTGGAGTCGAACCAGCGGAAAGTTTTTTTCTGTCAGAGCTGCTTTTGCTATTGTGGTCTTTTACTTTTTATAGTCTTGTTTGGGTTTTTCATGTAGCATTGTTATCAATGTCCTGGGACACCATTGCGTTTCTCACAGTGTTAGAAAACTCCCTCTGAAATTTATCTTCAGTCCAAACAGACAGTAGTGCTTGTACTTTGCTGGTTTCCTAGTTGTTAGTTTGTATCTACATTGTTGTTGGTTTTATTTTTGTGTGGACAAAAAAACAAACAAACAAAAAAAACCCAATGGCCTTTTTTCAGATCTGTCTGTTGCCATGACAACATTTTGATAAATCAAAAATCAGTGACGCTGTTAGCTGCGGTGCACTTTTGGTCCTGCTGTTGAGTAGCTCGGGTACAATTCGGGTATGGGTCGTTTTATTTGTAATGGAAAAACATTTTTTTGTGGTACAGTGCGATTTCTTGTGTCAGTGGAAAAGCGCGTAACATGCTGCTATCTCCCCCAAACTTAATGCTCAAACCAATCAGAGACTTCTGAAGAAGTTCATTAGCCAGAGCAGATGTTGCTTATTGTGGCTGGAGCTAGACTTCTCAGGACCAGGGTTTGTGACCACAGCTCTAAATGCTAAAGAAAGGTGCTTCCTTTAGTATAGGGTATACTGGACTGTCCTTTATAAAAGGCAGGGAAATAGCAACAATAAATTCCTTGCGGCAGCAGCTCCTTCTTTTTCTTTTTTCCTTCCATCACCTTGTGATGTACTGCGGGTCAAGGTCATGGAAAAGTGGTTAGGAAAGGACATAGGATGTTTTCTTTGACTATACGACTGCAGCCCAGGGTTAGGAGGGGCCATCCACAATGCTGGAGGTTTTTGGATGCAGCACTTGTGGTCGGAGGCGTTGATGTTGGACAAAAAGACCCCAGTGATCTCTGCTCTCTCAATCCAATGTGTTTGGATTGGGTCATTTGTTGCGCAGCACAATGTGAAGGAGTTGATTTATGTTTTTGTCTAGACTTTGGCAACAGGCTGACCGCTGGGTTCCTCAAAAAGACTATTGAACAATTACACCTTGTACACAATGCAATGCAGCTGCATGAATTCCAGCTCATAGAAACAGAGAGGAACATTCCGCCTGTTCTTGCATCATTGCCTTGTATGGTTGCCTGTTTCCTTCTGCATTGATTTTAAAGTTGTTGTTTTTTTTAATCTATAAAAGGTTTGGCACCTTCATAAATTACAGAGTGTCTGACAGACTGAATACAAAAATTGAATCTTAAGGTTACTACAAGCCTGCCAGAAGAAAAGTGGTGAAGCAGATTTCTGTTTTTGTTCTCCGGAGATTTGCGGTTCCGTGTGCATTTTCTTCTGCTGAAAAAAAAATGCTTTTATTGACTTTAACTTTCAGTTAGCTTTTGCTTTTTCATTACCCTTTTGTTTTGTTATATTTCTTTATATGAAAGTTTACACTTAGGACAAATTAGGAAATACTGTCTATCCTGGATCACAACCATGATCAAAAGTTTAAGAAGAGAAATATTGTAGAAATGCCACCCATTTCAAGGGATCAGTCTTAGTAATAGTAATAAATTTTATTTATTGATCTTTTTTAGATTATTCACAATTTCATTGCTCCCATTTTTAACCATTATTATTATTATTATTATTATTAGTAGTAGTAGTAGTAGTAGTAATAGTAGTAGTAGTTGTAGTAGTAGCAGTAGTAATAGTATTAATAATAATAATACAATTTATTTTTTGTGCACTTTTTAAGTGTGTATCAAGTTTGTGTATCAAGTGAACATTAGTTCCACTATTTGGAAGCAAATGTTTTGTACCTAATTCACTCATTAATTTCCCTCCAGTCTTCTATAAACTTCTATTCTTCCATAGCCTTTGACTCCAACTCAGGAGGTTAATTTAAGACTACTAATAGTAAATTGTTTGTTTAGTGAAAAATAGCTTTTAACTATTTAAATGTATTGTAATAGCAGGGGTGTTCCTGTCTGAACCAGTTCTCCATCATGTGGTGCAATTATCATCCAAAGAAAGCTGATAAATTTGTGTTATTTTGTATTTGTTTGGTATTTCATTTCATAATTCTGACATGATGCATCCACAGCTGTGTCAGGAAAGAGTTCACAGGTTTAGCCAGCTGTTGGTAAATTCTGATTTTTACATAATGACTGACCTTTGGGTCATTTGTCCAAGAAGATTTTCCTGGCACCCTGGAAACACAGTGCGCAAAATGCACAACCACCTCTGTTCTGAGACCAGTGGAGATATAATCGAGTGACTGCTAATTGGGAGGTCTTGGAATGCAAGCTTTTCCACACAGCAGGTCACACTAACACCAGTTGGTCACACTGAATCTCATAACTGTTAATGAACTAACCCTTCTGAGGTCAAATCTCATAGCTCCTCACAGCTAGGGTAATGAGGTTGGAATGTCCAAGGCCTTGTTCACACTACAGAGCAAGCCAGATTTCTTAACTCTGATTTCTAGACTTAAATGTTCAGATTACAAGTTGCAAGTGATAAAGTCCACTTGTATCCAGTCATTGTCTTGGATATGCACAATGATTGCCACTTACATAGCTAACAGGCTAACATGCTCCACTGTCCATATTCATTGTTGAAACTGCTATGGAATGTCACTGTAAAACTACAGCATGTAAAGTAAAAACGTGTGCCTCAGTGTCTGATAAAAGTTTCAACTCTCTCCTGCTGACTCCAAATGACTACATATAAAAAATATAATCTTACATTGAGTCATATGATTTGAAACCACTTACAAAAGATTGAAAAAAGTTAGATTTGACTTTTTGTCTTTCAGACTGCAGAACATCTTAATCAGATTTTATTTGCCTGTCTGGACAAGGCCCAACTCTGCTTCAGTTTCAGAGCTCATCTCAATTCTGAATGAACTCCAACTGGGTCTTGTTTACGTATTCTTCTGAAGACCCTGATTGGTCAAATCTCTTGTGTCCGATTTAAGGCTGAACGCCGCAAGGCAGCTAGCGCGCTCTCATGATTGCAAATTTTTAGCCGTTCGCTCGAGCCAACTTGACTTTCTTACAGTCTGATTTGTGTAAAACTCCAGCCAATTCTCATTAATTATACTTTCTACAAGATCTCGAGGAGAAGTTCTGCTCTGCACACACAGTGCAGGAGATTAATATAAGACCCTTCACCGTCTTCCTCAGGCAGCCCCTCTGGCGAGCAGCTCTCATTCCACACTCATTTCCTCATTACGCTGCATCAACAAGGATTTAACCAGAAGTGATGTTTTCCTTTTCTGCTCTTATCCCCTTATTCAGCGGCTTCCCTGATCCCTCTCTCTCTCCATATGAACCTGCCTCTCAGTCAGTGACAGTCCTCTCTCAGCATCACTGCATTAGGCGGCATTGAGGACAGGACTGATTCAATGACGTAGGTAACAGTGCATCTGCTGCATGTAAAAATGTGGCACCTGTTTTTGACAGGCAGATCCATCTTCATTAAAGCCGATAACGATGGAGGATCCCATGCTCCTCGCTGAGGAAGGGCCTGTCCTGCAGACACCATCAGCCGATTCATTTCGAGCTGAACTGAGGATGACGGATCTGACAGGAAGTCACTCGGCCTGTCCGCGACGTTGATGGAGTGCAAGCAGGTAAGAGTAATGAATTACTGAGCTTGTGACAATGTATTTTGGCTATGGCATGCTTTACTGTAATGCTGGATTGAAATACAGATGGCTGATTTGTGTAAAGTTGATGAAAAAAGTTTTTTATTGGATAAATAGCAAATTAACATTAAAAATGTAGAAATTAGCAATTACCCATCATAGTGCAATTTCTGTTGATGTATATAGAATCGGTTAAACCACCCTAAACCACCCAATAAATATATAAATAAATAAGACAAAAACATAAAAGAGGAACCCCATGATTTTTCAAAATTCCCCCAGAATTCAAAGTGTGAGAGTGGGTTTGGTATAAAATGGTTCATTGGAGACAAACGTACAGACTCAGATTTCTTTACAGTGGTTGTCAATGGAACCAGGCGTCTCAATATCTCCAACAAAAATGCTGCCATTTATTTTACCATCCAAACCTACCAGTCAACTTACACATCTTCTGAGGGCTTATATGTAATGCTAATAAAATAGCAGTAAATATTGTGGTGAAAATTAACCATTACTTGGTGCTATTTGCCTTCCATGTACCTCTCCACCCTGCATTATATTATACAAATACTTTTTTGGCCAAAATTATATATCCAAACTATGTATCAGACATCAGGTAGTGCGTTCATAACCATTTCATGTAATTACTGTCTGTGAGGGAGCTTTTAACTTTAAACTGGTTTCATTCACCAACCCTGTAAACAATTCTGATTCTGTAGAATGGTTGTATTTCACACCAATCCCACTCTAAATGCCTCTGTTTACATCTTAATCACTATATATATACAATATACAGACAATTAGAAAAAAAAACAATACAAGCTCCTTTTAGAAAGTACATAAGAGATGGATGAAACCATGTAAGAGCAGGATAATAAGCACATAATGTGGTCACATAATAAATAATAAGATGAATTTGTCAATTTAATGGAAAAAAGTGGGGAAATTCATTCATGATATTTGTACATTGTTTTTTTCATGATGATTTTATCCATCTGTCTGTCTATCTATCTGTCTATCTATGTATCTATCTGTCTATCTGTCTGTCTATCTATCTATCT
>JBBPCZ010094716.1:0-7500 GCA_037974445.1 Brycinus macrolepidotus | reverse complement strand
TAAAATTAGAATGAACACAATTACAGTAAATAAAGTGCAACAATGTCTTCCATTTTTAAATATTCATATGTTTAGAGGAACATATACAGTTAGGACAAAGGTTTGTTTCCAGGCTTCTTGTTCCATCAGCAGCACCTGATTTCATTTCACGAAGTACTGATTAGCAGACGCAGGTGTTGAACGGTCAGTGTAAACACTGGGCTTCCTTCCTATGTTTTTCCAAGGTGCAAATATGATGCAAAGTACTGCAGGTCACTAACATGCACTTCTATAGTGGAAACTCAAATGGCAAACTAATCCAAGGCTGTCAAACACTCATAAAGACCCAAAAAAGGGGAACAGTTTTATTTTCAACTTTGTCGCATTGTCAGGTACAGATGTTTTTACTAAGGCTGTATTGACTTTAATACAGTATCAAAAAATGGGAAAAATTAGAAGTTTTAGAAACAAGGGTCATTTTTTAACACTCAATTTTTCCGACCATGGTTGAATTTAGGCTAATTGCTTTGACAGTGGCAGAATTTTCCATCACTGCTCCATTAAAGACAAAGGTTTACCATCATAATGTAAACGCAGCATCCTACAAGATTACTCCCAACACACAGATAAAGAAAGTATGGAAGACTTTTCCTCCTTTTTTCTTTCATGTACTGAAAGGCAGATAGATAGAGATGCACATCAAGTTATCACCCCACCGCCCATTCACCCCTAAATTTTTCACTGATGAAAAATTTCTAATACATCAAATACCAGACATAAAAATAATATGCACTGTTAAACCTTTATTTTTAGTGAATTAATCAAATATACAGACCAGTTGTTATGACAGCTTAGATCTGATCCCAGATGATTAGATAAACCATGTCATAACTATTACACAGTGTTTATTGTTATAGAGGTTTTTCTAGTGCTTTGAAAACTCTTCTTTTGTTAACAGCCTGATTCATTACATTACTACAAAAGGCCAAGCCTGAGGGATGCAAGGGAGATAAATAAGCTGGGTTAAATGAAAGAAAATGTAGAAATGACATGATGGGAAAGTCAGGTGCTCATGGATCATTTTCCATCTTTTACTAACATAGAGGCGACCATGGCATTTGGTTTCATGTGACGTGAGAATGGCCAGGTGTGTGTGTGTGTGTGTGTGTGTGTGTGTTTTGAGAAGGGAGGTCTGCTGGGAGTGCAAACAGATAACGTCACTGCCGTGCACTTTAACCGTGAAGAGCAGCATGTGCGCTGATTTATTGATTTTAGTATTCTCTATCCTGATTAAGTGAAACTCAAACAAGGCTGTGCGCTGCAGTGAGACAGGGGGGCCTGCGGACACTGAACAAATTTAAAGGCAACCAAGAAGTCTGCATTAATATCACAATATTAACACGCAGTCAAACACTTAGCAATGTCCGAGATAAAAGACATGCTACGTCAACAGGGTCGGGCAAACAACAAAACAAATACCATTCAACCATACTAAAACAACTGATGATGCACAATACTCATCCCAGCCCTGTCAGATGAACCGGAATGAAGTCCCTTGTGGCACTGGGCTGGTAGGACTCATTAAAATACCTATTTAATAGGTCTGTCTGGGTGTGAACCCACAGGGGACCACTTTCATTATGAAAAACCTGTCCCACTTATTAGTCATGGTAAAGTGTGCCTAAAAAAAGCTCCTTGAAAAGAAAGTAACTGACATGCTAAGACTAAGATGCTGACAATAATTTACATCATTCACAAGTGGGTGGATCCAGTGTGGTGCACCTGTCTTGTAGGTAACAACGCGTGATCTCAAAATTGTGATATCAAAATGCAAAAGCATGACAACGTGCAATGTGGACATGTAAAAATGCATTGTAGAGAATACACATTTTATTGATTATGATATTTGATGTATCTGCATTGTTAGTGTTCAACCAGTGACAATCAACAACCCAGTTCAGCACATTCATCGCCCTCCCTGCCTGCCTTCCAGCTGTAGCTTCATTAGCAAATTGTGCCACGACTGAAAACAGTCATCAAGTTTTCTTCATTCAGATTTCATTCTAAATGTTGTAAGATTTTTATATTGTAACTCAGCATAGAATAGAAACAAATCAATGCCACAGCCAAAAAAGCCCTCTCCCCATCACTCAGTTAAGGTAAAGTGGCTCCCTATAGTCATGTGTGAACACACCACACCACAGCACACAGTTTGAACAGTGTGAAATTCTTCCTCTGTATTTAACCCATTCACTAAGTGATGCAGCGGGCAGCCAGCGATGGTGACCCGGGAGCAGTGTGTGGGGACGGTACCTTGCTCAAGGGTACCTCAGTGGTGCCACTAGCAGTCCTGGGAGTTGAACCCACGACCTTCTGATCGCAGGGGCAACTCCCTAACCACCAGGTCACCACTTAAGTCTCTTCACCACTTAAGTCTGGCAATTAGTGTTCTCCTCCAAACGTGTTAAGCTGTCCAGTGAGGTTGTGTTAGCAGTGGTTAACAAATATGTGGTGGTTAGAAACAAGTGCAGCCTTCACTGTCCCAGTGCAGGTAGTATTGTATGATTTTAGGATTTCTAGCTAGGAGACGGAATTGGACATTACTAAATCGGGGGAGAAAACTTTTGAGTGGGGGAATTTGGATTCATGATGGGCAAGGTGACTATACAGACTGGCCACAACATTTGACTACCAACAGGAAAACTACAGACTTCCTGATATCCAACTTGAGAACAGTTAACAAATAGTAGGATGTTTGCTGGGTGTCTGATTTTAATTAGCCCACTGATGTAGATGCCACTGATCTTCCCAGTGCAGGTAATATTGTATGCTTGTGGGAGTTCTAGCCAGTGGGTAGAATTGAACATTACTAGACTGGGAGGCCTGAAGGACTATTAAAGAAATTTATAATTCAACATTTCACAACTACATGCAATAAAAGAGGACCAATTTTGATACCTTGTCATTGGCATGACTGAAACTGGTTATCTCTGACCAATATGTCTATAGGTTCAGCACTTGGAGCTTTCTAATTCTCTTTTTAAAGAACATTCTTTAAGTACTGACAATATCCGTGATAAAAAAAATACTGTGATGTATTTTACGAACAGAACTACATCATATGGTCATACTGCCCACTCCTAGCGGTCAATAGTGGCTTATTTGTCTAACCCAGTGATGGACTGGCTGTCAGGATTTTTTATTCAGTTCTCCAGTCAATAATAAATAGGACACAAAAAAACAAAAAGTGAAAACCAAAAAGGAATCTTTGTGTTGATGCCACAGAAGAACCACTAAAGAACATTTCGACTGAAAGCTCTTAAACCATTCCTGTAAATACCTCCACATAATATAAAGGTTCTATAAAGAATTTTTCCTAAAACTCTTTAGGCCCCTTTATTTTTAAGAGTGCACCTACAGGTTTTGCTAACTGTGTTTCTGAAGCAGACCAGAGGACCCAGCTGGACTCTAAAGCTCTCCATCCCTGCCCTCCAGGCAGAACAGAGCACCAGATGTGTTCTGCTCTGCCGAGCCAGAGGAATTCAGGTTACCTTAACAAAGAACGTGACAGGCCTATAATGTAATGTTCCTTACTCCCTGCACTATGTACAGGGGCACAAAATCTACAGGGGCACATCGTAATCCTAGTCCTGGCAGCCCTACATTATGCACATTTTGTGCTTTGTGTTTCACTACACCTACATATTTGACACTATCCATTAAACTTGTCGTCATGGCCTAATACCATTGTCTTTTAGTAAATTTAGCACTTTTGTGAAGTGCCCAAACACATGTAAGTTCAGGCATCTCTGTTCTCTTAAGGCACTTTTCCACTGGCACAATTAACCATGCTACACCGCGAACAAATGTTTTTCTATTACAAATAAAGCAACCCGTACCCGAGCCGAGCCCGAGCTGCTCGATGACAGGGCTAAAAACAGGCCGCAGCTGAGTTCACTGCGCCACTGCTTTCTGATTGGTCAAAATGTTGTCATGACAACAGACTGACTTGGAAAGAGGTAACTGTATTTTTTTGTTGTTGTTTTTTGCTGTTGTTTTTTTACAATGGAAATACAAACTAACAACTGGGAAGCTGACGAAGTAATACTGTCTGTTTGGGCTTAAGATAAATTTCAGTGGGAGTTTTCTAACACTGAGAAACATGAAAGACATTGCTAACAAGTTAGCTGGGTTGGGTATTCACTGCATGGCTAAACAATGCTGGAAAAAAAACTCAAGCAACACAATAAAAAAATAAAAGAAAACAACAACAAAGGCAGCTCTGACAGAAAAACGTTCCACTGGTTCGACTCCATGGACGCGGTTTTGGGACAATGACTGACCACAAACTGTGGGGAGAGAACTGTGCGTCAGAAACACCGTTACCGGGCTGTGATACACTGGAAAATCAAACTTCTGTGCCATCACAGTACAGTTTAGGTACAGCACGGTTCCTGCATATCTGTGGAAAAGTGCCTTTAGTTTCACTTTTCACATGAAAAGCGGTGCAGTTAGTTGGTTTTGAGGTGAGGTAATATGGATGCTAAACTGAACCAGCCATTTCTAAGTATTTATTTATTTATTTATTTTTCACATTTTACCATATACTAAATAAAAGGCTTCTGAATACTAAAAATAGACTTAACCAGCAAAACAAATAAATGCTGAAGTGTTTGAATTAATCATGCAAGCTCTAATTAAATAAGTATTAAGTATAAGTAACTCTCACAAAGATCAGCCATGACGACGGAAGAACAAACACTGGGATGTAGCCTACTAACCGCCCTCCATATCAACCCAAGGTGCAACTCTGTGTAAATATTTTCAGAGAAAATAGTGAGGGTAAGCAAACATGAAGAAAACGGAAGCATTTTGAAACTAAATGAAACGAGGTGAACTAAAACATTCATGTTGAGTGAGGTGACTATACAAGCCGGTTACAACATTTGACTACCTACAGAAAACTACAGACCTCCTGATACCCAATATGAGAACATTCCATCAAGATGTTTGCGGGTTATCTCATTTTAATTAACCCATTGATGTAAATGTCACTGATAACTAAAGGCAAGTTGAGATAGTATACTACAGTCAAAAACAAATAACTACCTCATAGAGTGTGGCGTAGGCCTGGACTGTATGTACAGGACATTTTAGGAAGAAAACTAGATCAGTTCCTCTATACTTCACAGTTTCACGTTCGTCAGCGGTAACACACCCGACTAGGATCACAACTGACTGGATCGTTAGCCAACAGTATGACTCAGGAGCAAGGAAAACCTGAAACTGTAGCGCAGGTGGGGCCCAAACACAGCCAGAGCTCCTGGAGTTGGGAAACACAGCACTGGACCAAATGTTAGACGGCAACCTAAAGTCAAACCACTGAGACTGTGACGTACGATCCACCTCCTTACTGTGGTCAGGTAGTGGTTAACAGTAAAGGTATAGGGAAGTCTGACCATGACAAAGCAAAATACCAACAACTCCATAAAGAGAGGATACTTTTAGATTTCAAAACAAGTTAGTAGACCTGCGAATAGATGACACTACACCACCCATGTTGCTAAACGTAGAAGGGCTGACACTTCAGTTTCAGTTAAAGATGTGTCATGTTTTCCAACTTTCTAGACTCCTAAATATTTTGAGGCCACAAATGTCTATTATGGCTACTTTCACTAAACATCAACAGTAACCCTACAGGATCTCATATAATCTACATAATTATTACAGTTTACTACAGTCTGCTACACACGTATCACAGATTACCGAGACAGACCTACATGTGGGAAATACACTATATGGACAAAAGTATTGGGACACACCTCTTAATTACAGTGAAGAGCAGTCTTAATGCTTCAGCATACCAAGACATTTTGGACAGCGCCATGCTGTCAACTTTGTGGATACAGTTTGGGGAAGAACCTTTTCTATTCCAGCAAGACTGTGTCCCAGTGCACAAAGCAAGCTCCATAAAGACATGGTTGGATGAATTTGGTGTGGAAGAACTTGACCCGCAAAGAGCCCTGACCTTAACCCCATCCAGCACCTTTGGGATGAACTGGAACGGAGATTGAGAGCCAGGCCTTCACGTCCAGCATCAATGCCTGACCTCATAAATGCTCTACAGAATGAATGGACACTAATTCCCCATAGAAACACACTAAAATCTTGTGGAAAGGCTTCCAAGAAGAGTGGAAGCTGTTATAGCTGCAAAGAGGGGACCAACTCCATTTTAAAGTCTATGTATTTGACTGCAATGTCATTAAAGTCCCCGTTGGTGTAATGGTCAGGCGTCCCTATACTTTTGTCCATAGAGTGTATATGTGAAGAGAAAATTTTACAGACTAGTACTCCTACTGCTGTTACAGACTACTAAATATTACAGCACTCCAGAAATCTTAGTTTACCATATTACCACAGTTCTTTGAGGACACTTACTCGGTCTTTTTCCGTGCCTTGTTTTCCTGAAGGTCCAGCAGATTGATGACGGCTTGTCCCAGAAGCTTGTCCAGGCCCACCAGGGCACGGTGCATGATGATGATATACAAAGTGCACCGGTCCGCGTTGCCCGGGTGGAAGAGAGGCAGGTCGAAGGTGGCTTCTTCCTTCCAGACGGGGGCTACACTTTTCTCCGCCACCGAGGTGGAGAACTTGTCCTTTGCCACCTGCATGATGGCGTACGCGTCGTTGGTGCCATTCTTGCCTTTGATCCGGAGGTTTCGGGCTTCAAGCACCGTTACCTGGACGCTGGTGGGGTACCACTGCTGGTTCTGCTCGGCCAGGGACAGAGACATGGCTTGGGCTGAGGAGAACCTGGCGTTCTACCTTCTCTCCTGACGAGACCAGGCGCTTCTCTGTGGGTTTGGTGCTTCTCCGTGGGTTTGGTGCTTCTCCTGCGATCTTCTTCAGCTTATTTGGTGAACTCCCTCCCGCAGCTTCTGCTGGAGTGTTTGAGCTCCAGGCCACTCCTCCTGTGAGACAGACGGGGTGCGTGTGGAGCCTGCCTGCTCCAGGTTATTCCTGCAGGTAAGAAAACCTGCCCACGGTTCCAGGTGACGTTGCTAGGTGATACTGCACCTAGCAACCAATACACACGAACGTTATTTTTCTAGCTAGACGCTAGCCTTACGTCCCCTTCACACAAAATAACTGCTTTTACAGGCTAAAATACAAACTTTATCTAGTGTTACAGCAAAAGATGCTACTATTCACACTTCCAGGCGTCTCTAAAACAGCTAGAGAGCACATTATTACCTAACAGTCACTAACATGCTAGTTTTTGTGATGCTAGCTGAAGCTTTCATTTTACCATTATATTAAAACCAGACCAACACATCAACCGAGGAGACGTAGAAAAGTCCCAAAATCAGACTAAACGAAGGAATTCTTTTAAAAGTGTAAAGTTAATGAGTATAAAAACAATGAAATTCTTTTAATCACACACACACACACACACACACACACACACACATATATATATATATATATATATATATATATATATAAAAGCGGGTTAAAAAA
>JBBPCZ010094705.1:0-11173 GCA_037974445.1 Brycinus macrolepidotus | reverse complement strand
TTCCTGTGTTCAAGTCAGCCGTTTTGGCTAAAGGTAGGCACTAACTATTTAGATTGTTGTTAGCTGTTTAGTTAACTGTTCTCAAACTTTGGAGGTTTCCTAAAGAAATCCACATCAGTTTATAAATCTTAACCTTAGCTAAGATAGCAAAGCTATGCAACCATGTGTTCAAGTCAGCCTCCAAACAACATTTTGGTTAAACATAAGCACTATAATATGGGATTTTATAATCTAGCAGGGAAACTGAAAAAACTAGCAGCGACACTGAAAAGCCAGCAGCGAAACTGAAAAAACTAGCAGCGAAACTGAAAAGCCAGCAGCGAAACTGAAAAAAGTATGTTGTCAAAATTTCAACCTTGTATTTTACATTTCAGCGTCTTTTTTTTTTGATATTAGGAAAGTTTCGTTTGAAACTTCTGGCACAAATCTGATTCCATATAGCCTCTATCTGAAGCAGCTCCTCCACTGCCCCTTGGAGTAGCTCTCCCAGAGTAACTCCCTTTGGCTCGTCCCTCCGGCCCAGCACTGTTCACAAACACACACGGAGGTTAAGCACATCTGAGAAAACACACATACAAACCCGTACACGAGCGCAGCCAAGTGCTAACTGCTCAGTTGGCTGATGGTTGGGGTGACCACACACAGATCTCCGGGTCGGCTTCCCTTTTCAACCCAGACACACACAGAGACAACCAATCATACAACGCAACCTATCAAACACTAAACAAGCAGTAGTTAACTAAGATTAAACACACATGGACTTGCTATCAGTAACCTAGCAACCCAGCTGATTAGCTTAGTGCTAACAGCTGGGCTGCCCAGCTACTCATAGCCACTCTCACAACAACAGATGATGTCATCACTGCGTGCCCAGGGCTGCACGTGGTCAAAACTCAGGGAACAGGCTGTGAAGGGGGCATGACCGAGGTGGACCAGACGTGACAGTTTTATCTGCGTTGAGCAAGATAAAGTTATGTGACATCCACTCATTCATATCTTTATTGCAGTCTTCAGTCTTATTTAATCTATGTTTATCCTCTGGTTTGGCAGAGATAAAAAGTTATTTGTCATCTGTGTAGCAGTGGAAGCTAATCCTATGTTTCCAGATAATCATACCTAATGGCAGCATGTACAAAGTAAATAAAAGAGGTCCTAAGACAGAACCTTTGCGGGACACCATATTTTACTTTGGTGGGTGCTGAGGATTTCTCATTGACTCTTACAAACTGATAGCGGTCAGTCAGGTATGATCTAAACCAGGACAAGCCTGTTCCAGGGACTCCGACCAGGTTTTCCAGTCTGTCTAATAGAATAGCAAAGAGACAAATCCTTTGTCAGCGGACAGTAAAAGATCATTACTAGGGCTGTTTCAGTGCTGTGATGAGGCTGGAGCCCAGATTGGAATTTTTCATATATACGGTTCTTATGTAGTAACGAACATAACTGCTGGGCCACGACTTTCTCTAAAATCTTCTCCATAATCTTATAATGTTCTAGATGGAAATGGTAGATTAGAAATAGGTTGATAATTTGAGAGCTTGCATGGATCAAGATTCGGGTTTTTTTAACAGAGGCTTAATAACGGCTAGTTTAAAGGTTTTTGATAGATAACCAATACTAAGTGAGGAGTTTAATATTGATAGAATAGGTCAGATAAGCAGGCTTGTAGGAATAGAATCGAGTGTACAGGTAGAAGATTTTGAAGAGAGAACAATTGCAGAGTTCTGCTTGTCGGACTGGATTAAAAGATGTCAGTCTCTCAACTACGGCTAACAGTATCTGTGTCTGCTGAATCAGGCAGCAAATGTGGGGGAGTCAAATTTCTAGTATGAATTTCTTGTCTAATGATTTCTTCTTTATTGCTGAAAGTCCATAAAATCACCACTATACTATAGTACCTGTGGTTCTGCACCTCCCTGGTTCCTAGTTAGTTTAGAAATGGTACTAAACGGAACCCTGGGATTATTTTTATTAGCTTCAGTGAGGGATGATAAAGAGGCTGAGTGTGCCGTGGTCAGTGCTCTATTGTAGTGTTGTAGTGTTTGATCATTATACCAGGGCTAGAGTGGATTGAAGAGAGTTCTCGAAGCATTCAGTTAGGTTATCTAAGTCTGCTGGACAAGATGGAGTGCCAAATGGGGTTGATATTTCTGGGAGGTTTTCAATGAGGTTTTATGAGCTGTGGCGGAGGTTATTGTATGACTAATACGTGTGTTGGTGGTATTGTGTGACTGAAAGAATTCTATCTAGAGATTGGCTTGTCAAGCTAATTGTCTTTGTCTGTGTCTCATGTCTGTGTGTGTTTTTGCCGTGAGACAGCCCTAGACCAGTTTCAACTGGTCTAAGTCTCTCCTTGTGAAGTATTATTCCTGATGTTCACAGATTTTTGCTGCCCTTCTGAAAACCTTGGCGGTTGTAACTGATTTCTGTTGAACCTTTCATACAAGTCCTGTTTGTACATGTTCCTTTTATTTGATTTGTGTGTTCTGCCAGTATTGTAATTAAAGAACGTAATCAAGTAGTCCTGCATATGTGTCGTCTTTTCACCCTGAATCTTTACACACAGATATATACAGATAAAGAGACTTATGATCTGTAAAAACACAAAACAAATAAACAAACAAACCTTAAAGGTAAGGGTGTTACTGAATACACTCACAGTCTTTTATCCTAAACAAACAACCAATGGGGCTTATAAAACCACAACTGTCTATGTTTCTACTATCATGCTCATGTTTGGTAGTGAAAGGTGGACATATAATTTGACATGCCTGTTATCAAGGGTCTGTTTGCTGTTAGAAATTCATGTTCTAATCTTTTGGGGCACTTCTGATTCTTTGACATGAATCTGCCCCATGACTGCTCTGTAATTTAGAAGGTTTAAATATAGGCTCCTGCGGAAAGCGGTTCTGAATGGAGACAGGGGCAGGGTGGGGAATGAGGTATAAATGGAGGTCTGCCAGATACATTCTGTGTATTACTAGATACTTTTTAATTTAACTTTAAACACACACACACACACACACACACACACTCTCAAAAACATAAGCACATCTTAAGTTGAGTCCCAAGTCAGTACAGGCAGGTCTCAAGTTGAGTCCTGAGTCAGTACAGGCAAGTCTCAGGTCGAGTCCTGAGTCAGTACAGACAAGTTGTATTAATGCAAAAAAATCTGCCAATAAGGTAATCCCTTTCCTTACTAAGATTTCTTGATGCAAGCAAAATATCTATTGAAATGATTTTCGTTGTGTCCCATAAGAAAATTCTTTTGAGTGTATGGAAGAATCTGTTTAATCTATGTATCTATCTATCTAGCTGGCTAGTTATTTATGGTTTATAAAGTAAAGTGGCCCCTTATAGTCACACGTGAGCACACCACGGAGTGTGAAATTCTTTCTCTGCATTTAACCCATTCACCAAGTGAAGCAGTGGGCTGCCACCAATGAGGAGTGCCCGGGGAGCAGTGTGTGGGGGTGTACCTTGCTCAAGGGTACCTCAGAGTTGACACTAGCAGTTGGGATTTGAATCCACAACCTTCTGATTGCAGGGGCAATGCCCTAACCACTAGGCCACCAGCTGCCCAATTATTTTGTTTATTGCTAGAAATCTTACTCAGTAAAATGTCTTGACTGGATAGGGACTTAGATTGAACATTTTGACAGTCAATGCTGTTGTTTGCAAATTGCAGAATTTGAGTGTTTTTGTTCTTTATGGAAAAAGGAGACCGCTGACATAAGGTGAAGTTAAGCTTCTAAGAGTGTCAGTCAAACTTTCTTTAAATGCCCTATTATTGTCAATAGAGGAAATGCATTTGATTTTGCTGTTTATTGGTTATTTATATAAATCTATGAATGGAAGCACTATTTAAGGTATATTTGTGCCAGAAACAGGAATTTTATTATGTGTTTTTGCACAGGTTTTTTATTTTTTCACCGCTCAAACTCCCAGATTTATTGCTGTCACATTTTCTTTCATTGTACCATTTTACATGATTTATATGGTCTGTATTTGCATTTACATTTATTTTTATTTATTTTTTAATTTTTTTAATGAATCTGTGGTTTACTGTTGTAGGCCATTTCATATCAGTATGGTAGAACAACTTGGGGTGGTGGTGGCCTAGTGGGTAGGATACTTGCCTCGGACCAAGAGGTAACGGGTTCAAATCCTACCTTCAGCATACCACCACTGGGTTCCTGAGCAAGACCCTTAACCCCAGGTGGCTCCAGGCAGACTGTCCCCTGTAGTTAGGGAATGGAAGTCACTTTGGATAAAAGCGTCTGCTAAATGCCATAAATGTAACAATTTGTTATTTCAGTCAACTAGTTCTGTAACCTGTCTGTGCATTTGGACATGTCCATATCGATTTAAATTTTTGAGTCTAATAGCTTTCCAAACCTACTATTTTATTACATCAGGTATAAATACAGGCTGCATAAAAGGATTGGAAGTAAGCAGTTTTTCAGGAATGTTATGTTGGGGTTAGAACGCAACAATAGACTTGTTACAATATTGATTCTGCCTGGATTTTTATTCAATTTTTTAGCTCCAGTTATGAACTTTGTTTGTGTGTGTGTGTGTTCGCACGCTTGTTTTCTGAATGTAGGTCACTCCAGTAAGCTCAATGACCACATATATGTTAATATTATTAAAGATAAAATGATTGAACTTGGCCTAATAATCTGATAATATAAATTCATGTCAAAGCACATGGCCAGGATTTGGGCTAATCTAGCACAGTTAAGTATTTACTTTCTGCCTGTGTGTGTATCTGTGAATGCCAGTGATGTAAATCACTGGCCTTGTATAGATTAGATTCTGATTCTTTAGGAAGTAAATAAAATATGGACTTTTGAAGAATCTAACTGACATATTAATATATACAGTACCTTGTGTGTTGCAGTGTTACAGCGACTTTTTCAATAAACAGCCCTGGCATTGCTTTTTTCCCCCAAACATTTTTGACTGATATACAGAGATTAGGGTAGTTCTCCAATTTGCTAGTTTTCAGCTAACAGGATGTTCTCTTATTTTTCCTCATCAGAGGTCAAAGGTTACAAGCTCTAGTGAAAAACAGCATTGAGCATTAACCTGAATCATTAGTAGTGATCAGCTACTGAAGGAAAATTACATAATTGGACGTTGCAGAGTTTAAAAACAACAAGTATGATTATATTAAATAAAAACTTAAAATTACAGGCATCATTAGGCCTTTCCTAAAGCTTATAAAACCATGAGGGTTCTCCACTTGAATTTTAACGTTATGCTTAAGGCATTTTACTTGATTTTGTTATTTTAACCCTGATGGTGTTTTGGATTTTAATTCACCAGTTCAGTCTATATTGTTGAAATACAAGTGAGCATGTAGTGGCTGTCACATTAGCAGGCTATATAAGCCTGCCATAAGTTTCAGTGTAAAACAAGCCAATACATGTCAGCGCTTTATCAGCAGAGTTTCCCCAATATGAATAAATACGATATTTTTTTTCAAAAAGGAAATTGCGTACTGGCTTTAACCTGCATTCCTTCTGCTTTTTCCAGCTGATGCATTTTACCATATTTGCCTGAACAAGCATGAAACTAAGTTGGCATTTGGACCTCTCACTTTTGACATATTTTAAAGTTTGAAGTGTAAAAATCAGACAGACAGACAGAGAGAGACAAAGAGAGAGAGAGAGTGAGAGAGAGAAAACGGTGGGGGATGTGGAATGTGGTATCACAGTGGTGGTTTGGGGGGGAAACTAAACAATTGAACGCTGGAATCCTCTGTTTCTTTTTCTTTCTCTCTACCTCTATTTCTCTCTGCCTATTTTTTTCTGGAACAGACGCTGCAGTCATCCAGCTGGAGAAACGCTGAGAGGGAATGAGAGTGATAGAGAGCAAGTGTGTGTGTGTGTGTGTGTGTTTGTACTGGAATGTGCAGACACAGGAGAACAGACTGCTTATCTGCATTTGTTCTCCTGACACTCAGTCGGAGAGACACATACACTCCGGAGCGCCGGAGGCACAGTTTTGAGAGACAGTGATTAACTTCCTCCAAATACCCCCCTCCTTCGTCTACCTGTACTCGTCTGGACTTGTGTGGAGGACAGAAGGAGAGAGAAAGAGAGACATTTTCATCCTCATGTACCTCAGTGTCCACCGTCCAAAGAGCCAGTACTGAGACACAGTTGGAGAAGGAATAGAAGCACACTGGAAACACCTGAGGACTTCATTGTTACTGCATTCGGCTTGTGTGTGTATATGTGTGTGAGAGAAGGAGAGAGACAGTTTGCCTTTTTTCCTCTTTTTTTGGATTACAAGACACAATTTTGGAAGAAACACTCTTGTTTGATGGAAACAACTGGCATTGTTTAAATGACACTCATTTCTGGAGTTGGCAAGTGTCTAGCAACTTTTTGGGGGTCAAGTAACCATATATTAAGTTTTACTGTATTTTTGCGTATTTATATGTGTGTGTGTGTGTGTGTGTGTGTGTGTGTGTGTGTGTGTGTGTGTGTGCGCTAGCCTTAACATTTCTAAGAAATCAAAGTGACCTGATGAAGGAAAACACTAGTACTGCAGATAAATACTCATAAGACATGTGGACAGTGGACTCACTTCTGCAGTGGGATTATCAGCTTCTAGGGGCCAAGCACCACTACCACCTTCTTCGCTGTATGTGTGTATATAAGAGAGCTATAGAGCATGTCTAAGCCATCTCGTCTGTCCCGGCTGCCTTCGGTCACTCCCAGCTCCAAGCTGCTGTCACTCCGATGCGAGACACCCGCCGTCCGTCTTAGGACGTCCCAGGATGAGAAGTTGATGCAGACCAACAGTGATAGTAACCTGTCCCGCCACAACCAGGCCACCAATGGACCACCACACACATACAGGAAGGGTGAGGAAGAGGCCAGCCAGCATAAGAACGGAAGCAACCCACCCAAAGGAACCATGGAGACGGTCACTCTGCAACGAGGTGCCCACAGTGAGTATGACCTGAGAATATATATATATATACATATGTGAATATACATTTCACTAGTCTCTATACTACTCATGTATTCATGGTATAAATCAGGTTATTATTAGCAAATTAACAGGCTTATTAGGTCTCCCTGCTTCTTTATGATTTATTAGTTTTGTGTCTATTTGAATTCAACCAAATAGGCTGCTCTTTACAAGCAATGATGAATCCATGAGTTTAGATCTTAATCTAAGGGTTTAAAGGGGATTTCCACTATTTTTTTATATTTGCATTGAGATTGAAAGTAATTCAGAGTTGTTTGGTGAGAAATGGTTAATTAAAAAGAAACTTACTGAACTGGATACCATGTCCGCAACACAAGCATTTCCTTTTTATTTAGTGTAGTGTAATTGCCTCCTTTGAAATAGTTTTTTAAAGAGCCATTAACCACTTTCGATGTCTGGTTCCTTTGAGCACCACTGTGACAGCTTCTGACTCTGTAAGTTTTTCTAGAGTGACACATTTCGCTTGAAGCACACTGGATGATTTGCAGCAAAGTTCTGAAGGTGAGCAGCAAGGCTATGTCACAAATGGCTCTCTTCTCCCAATGTAGGAATATGTAGCACTATGTAGCAATTAAAGGACAGGGTCCTGCACCCAAATAGTATATATGTCTAACAAAGAGCCATTGGCGATTTAGCCTTGTGCTCACAATGATCAAATTGTGTACTATATGGGTGTATAAACTCAAATTTCATAACGCACATAGAGCACTATAAAGGAGGTAGGGAGTCATTTCGGATTCAAAGTGCATCCAGACAAAAGGCGGGGGCTTGGGGGTGCGTGGCGGGGTTAGGGTTACAGCCATGTGGTTACAGCCATGTGTCGCCTACCGATAAAAGTCCATCTGTGACGCCGATCTTTAGCAGCTCCCCATTACCTGAGAGAGTAAAACATGAAACTGACCTGAGATCAGTGACTGTGAGTAATGTCTGCAAGTATGTACATACACAGTGAGTGATTAGTAGTCTTGTTTTATTTAGGTGATCTGGTCACTGTCAGGTTGGGCATGCAGTCAGTCAGGACTTCGATAGAGCCTGTATGGGTCCTTATTTGTAGGTGAGGTATTAGTCAAATAGTATCACAAAAGTAAAATGAAAGTTCTTGCAAATATAATAATGCAGAACATGTATGTTTGTAGGTTTGTACGTGTGTGTGTGTGGGTGGGTGTGTGTGTTGGGGGTGGGGCACGTCAAGCTCGGGGGTGATGGAAGGAGGTCAGGAATGTGTGCAAAGTGTGCATGGTGTCTGAAGGTTGCGTTCCCCTCAGTGTGTGTTGGGGTTGTGGAGGGGGGGGGGGAGGCAGGGGAGGCGGTGTTTGTGTGTGTCAGTGCTTTAATGGACATGTTTGGCTGGGAAACCAGATGTTACAGTCCCACTAGTGCTGCGCAATATGGACGGTATTGGTATTTTTGTGGTGTCCTGCAAAAAATGGCAAGAAATTTCAAGGTGTTTTTAAAACGAACTGTGACGAACATTACTGCTGGAATTTTAAGAGATCCCTCAGAAAGCAAGGACTAAGTAGAGCAGTCTGTTATTGCATTTATGAACAGTTTTAACACCTGTAGACACTTTCCTATATTACACCCCATTACTAGTCATATCATTTTAAAGTTCTAAATTAATAATAACATTTTGATATTATCTCTGTTATGCCAGTTGGTAACTTGCTGCAGACCCTTTACAGGCACTGCTCCACTTGATTAACTTTACTTATTGTTTTTTTGGACCAAATGAAAAATAATCACTTTGTCACAAACTGATGTAGTCCATAAATGTTTGTTCCTGTTTAACCTGAGTAACATTGTTCAATTATCTGACTGTATTTGTGCTGTTTTTAGGAGTTTTGTATCATGCTGTGGGGTGTGTCAGCTGATGAAAGGGCAGCCTACAGATACACACATATAGGTCACTTTTTCCATTCAGATTAAAGCCACATTTGTAAGTAGTTTAGAATCTGATCCAAATCAGATCTCTGGACATATGACTCAGATCAGATTTCATGTGGTTTTGTCATCATTCAGATTTGTCAAGATACTCACAACATACAGCAAAAGCAACATTGTGACTGGCTAGACTGGCTTATTTGCAAAATCACAAAAGCTAATATTAACATACAAATATTAACATACCTTTTTAAAGTACAGTTTGTAAAATGATAACACCACTGTTTTATGACTCCTTAACAACCTTATAATTCAGAGGGTCCTGTGAAAATCAGGGGGGAGGATGCAAACAATGTATTCAAAATGTAACAGCTTTGGGACAATTTTATTTACCAGAGCCAGTTTCTGAAAACACTGTTTATATTTCCCATTTAGAAAATTGGCTTACACCTGGAGTTTGTTTTTGGGCATGTAATACATAGTTATACAAGTATGACAAGTAGTGAAATGTGCCCCTGAGTCAACCTGTAAGACTGTGCAATAAAGTTATCAAATAATTTAAATTAAGGAGAAATTTGGAAAGGCTAAACTAGGGTAATAAAAATAAAACAATGTTCCTATTAAACAAGCATTAAAACACTATAGAAACAGAAGCAAGATCTATACAGTGTGCAAAATGTAACAGAAAATAATATTTGTTCTGTGAGGTGCAGTGTGCTGGTTTGCTGGTTGATGAATAGACTTACATGACAGACAGCAAGTGGGATACAGCGAGTTAAAGAGTACTTCTGAGGCGTTTGCCTGATTTCAGCAGTTGAAACAGAAAGCTTCTGCGGTGAGATGAGCCTCTGATGATCCTCGTTGCTCTGGTTCTGCATCTCATGGTATACATGTCCTGAAGAGATGGTAGAGCTTATCTGGTGCAGTGTTCTGGAATGTTGAACACTCTCTGTAGACCGTTAATGTCCTGTACAGAGCTGTTTCCAAACCAGGAGGTGATGTTCTGAGTCAGGCCAGTCTGGGTTTACAACAGAGATGTTAAACAGGGTCACAGTTTGTAATGCTTTGTCCCAGAAAAATAGAATTTTGCCACCACTACCCTTAATATTTTTATTAATTATAATCTACTCTCTCTCCATCACAAAAAAAAATAATAATTTTGTTGGCCTTTGAAAAAGACTTCCAAATAAGAAGAAATCTGTTTCTCCTTCACCTTTGCACTTGGCAGATGTTTTAAAGCAAAACACAGTTTTACCTGTTGTGATCAATCAGCCAATAGTGATCAGTCAGTCAATAGTGTCTGAAATGTACATTTTTAAAGAAACAGTATTACAGTCAGAAATCACATAAGCAAGCCTATTTGTAATTACTTAATAACTTGACACAGTTTAAGGTATTGAGTGATTAAGGTGCACATAAGCTTTCATTATGTGTTAGCCACATTAAACTAATGGCTGTGATGCAAAACTAAATGAGCAAACTTGCTTTGGCTGACCAACAACATTTGAGGTAGGGAGAACATTATTTAAATATGATTTTTTTTTTGCCAAGCTATTGGTTTAAACATTTTACATTGCTCTAAGCTGTTAATGGGGCTGGCAAAAATGTGCTTGGTAAGGTTAGCTACATACCTAGTGTGCACTGCACAAAATCCTCAATCTTTGTGACTCAGATGGACACATTTTTAAGCAATATATCTTATTTTTTGTTTTTTGTCTCCGATCTAGATATGTTTGCTTATTTTTTTATTTTGTTCATTCAAAGACTGTTGCTTACCCCATTGGTGAATGTTTTGTGTAATATACGCATTTACAAAACATTATATTCTTTATGTTACGTATTCTTTAGTTTTTGTGATTTGCTGAGATTTGTTTTTGCAATGAACTGCCTTATTTGCACTTCGTAACACAATAAATTTCTTTTGCACTTCTCACATAAGGCTGAATATTCCATCACACAGAACAGGTGTTCTGCAAGGTCTGCGCATAATTTCCAGTCTCTTTTTCTGCCATTCTAAAATATTTAAAAATTCATGGGATAAATGTTTACATGCTTGTCAAATAGCATTTTACATTGCTTTTTTTTCTTTTCTTACCTTTTCTTAATGGTTTGGTTGTATATCTGTCAGGAAACTGGGGATGTATACAGTCACAGACGGTGATAGAAAAAGTAATGTGGTGTTTTACTGGCGATGAAGAGAAGAGAGATAAGAGATAAGATAATCCTTTATTAGTCCCACAAGTGGGAAATTTGCATCGTCACGGCAGAAAGTGGACAGTAC
>JBBPCZ010094665.1:0-11174 GCA_037974445.1 Brycinus macrolepidotus | reverse complement strand
GTTCTTCCCCAAACTGTGTCCACAAAGTTGGAAGCATGGCATTGTCCAAAATGTCTTGGTCTGCTGAAGCATTAAGACTGTCCTTCACTGAAAGGTGTGCCCCAATATTTTTGTCCATATAGTGTATGTGTTCAGTCTGTGTGTGTTTTCAGGAATTCAGACCTGACAGGCCAGAATGTTCTGTGTTAGAGGGAGTTGATTAGTCTGATGGGTAGAAGCTCCTGCTGAGTCTGGCAGTCTTGCATCTCATACTGCAGTAGTGTTTGCCAGAGGGCAGAAGGTTGAACAGTCCGTGGTCAGGCTGGGTGGGGGCTCTTGGTGGCTCTGCTAAAGCAGTGTGACAGGTGTAGATCTTGTATAGATGGGAGACAAGCAGATTCTACCAGACATGGAGTTAGTACTCCACCAGGGCCCTATCAGGTCACACACACACACACACACACACACACACACACACAGAAATCAGAAGTTATTTGTGAAATTTGGTTTACTTTGGTTAGTTAATGACATGAACATGTAGATGTTCAGTGAAGAGGAGGGTCTTCAGTCACCTTTTGAAGACAGTGAGGGTCTCAGCAGTTCTGACAGTCAGGGGAAGTTTGTTCCACCACTTCAGTGCCAAAGCTGAGAAAGTCTTAATGCATGTGTTTGACCTTTGAGAAGAGATAGGTCACGTCTGGCTGTGCTTGATGCTCTAAGAGAGCGAGATGAGACCGGGGAACCTGTTTTGAAGCAGGACAGAGACGAAAAGGAAGTGGGATGGAATTATAGTATAGTATAGTATAGTATAGTATAGTATAGCACAGTGTAGTATAGCATAGTATTTTAGTATAGTATAGTATAGTATAGTATAGTATAGCACAGTGTAGTATAGCATAGTATTTAGTATAGTATAGTATAGTATAGTATGATGTTATGATGTTATTATATGTGTTGTTATGTTGTTATGTTACATTACATTGTAGTGTTATATTTTATTACTAATTTAACACTTATCTAAAAACCATTGTCACTTTACATAGATCTAAACGAAGACAGCTGAACAAATAACTAAGCAAAACACAGAATAAAATTTACAGTACAAACACAAGCAGAATATATAAAAACGAGACACTATGAATAATAAGGTCACAGAAAAAATAAATAAATTAAAAAAACAGAACCTGAGCATGAGTTACCCCTGGTCTGTAGCCTATAGGAGGAAGAAGGGCTGGCCTGAGTGCGCGTGTGTGCGCGCGCTCCCTCCTCCGCCTCGCGCCCAGAATTCTCCGGTGTCCTCGTGGCTCAGACCCGCTGGGCCGCGCGCAGCTCCATTCATCGCCTGTCCGCCGAGCGCGCGGGAGGATGCTGCTGCTCGAGCTCAGCGCGTGTCTGGCCATCGTCAGCGCGGCCGCAGCGTCAGGCGCGGCGCGTGAGGAACCGAACCTCACCGCGGAGGAGCACGGAGACAGCAGACTGGGAGACATGTTCCGAGAGGTGGAGGAGCTGATGGAGGACACGCAGCACAAGCTGGAGGACACGGGCCACCAGGTACAGCCAGCAGGGCTGCTCGGGCATTGCATTGGTTGTACTGATGCTTTGCACTGGTTGTATTGATGCATTTCATGGGTTGCATTGGTTGTACTGATGCATTTCATGGGTTGCATTGGTTGCACTGATGCTTTTCATGTGTTGCATTGGTTGCACTGATGCTTTTCATGTGTTGCATTGGTTGTACTGATGCTTTTCATGGGTTGCATTGGTTGTACTGATGCTTTTCATGGGTTGCATTGGTTGCATAGATGCTTTTCATGTGTTGCATTGGTTGTACTGATGCTTTTCATGTGTTGCATTGGTTGTACTGATGCTTTTCATGAGTTGCATTGGTTGTACTTTTGCTTTTCATGTTTTGCATTGGTTGCATAGGTGCTTTTCATGGGTTGCATTGGTTGCATAGATGCTTTTCATGGGTTGCATTGGTTGTACTGATGCTTTTCATGGGTTGCACTGGTTGCTCTGATGCTTTTCATGTGTTGCATTGGTTGCACTGATGCTTTTCATGTGTTGCATTGGTTGCACTGATGCTTTTCATGTGTTGCATTGGTTGTACTGATGCTTTTCATGGGTTGCATTGGTTGTACTGATGCTTTTCATGGGTTGCATTGGTTGCATAGATGCTTTTCATGTGTTGCATTGGTTGTACTGATGCTTTTCATGTGTTGCATTGGTTGTACTGATGCTTTTCATGGGTTGCATTGGTTGTACTGATGCTTTTCATGGGTTGCATTGGTTGTACTGATTTGCATTGGTTGCCTCCTTTAAAAGAGATATCGATACTGAAGCCTTGAGTATCGACCGATACTGATATAAACATGAAATATTTGATATAATATTTATATTATATATACCATGCTGAAACTACTTTACTACTCTGCCCTTACTGTCATCACATATGGTTACTGATATGACGCCACATATCTGGTGAATCTGATTGGATTCTACCACAAATAGAACAAGTGGCAGAACATAAAGCCAAGCAAAAGCATGGTGCAATATCAGTAACATATGTGTAATATCGGTAATATACGGCTTTACGTTTTTCAGCCTGTGCTATCTGTGGTAAAATCCAGTCAGATTCACCAGACATGTAGGGTGATATTGGACATCAGATATTTTATCGATGATTAGATGTGACCCATATTTCAAATCGATATTTGTTGTCGGCATTTAATTCATTTTATCGCTTTTGTAACCCTACACAAATACACGCTCCGGTTCTCCGTAATGCTGATCCACACTGATTCATTCCCAATTCATGTTTTATTTGGTTAAAAATCAGCATCAACAAATGTATAATAACAAATAATAGCAAAATATCAGCACCGGCCCATAATTTCCATATTAGGATTAATCATTTTTTATATCAGCCTGATACAGACACTGGTGCCATCACCAATTTTCATGCCTAGCATTGGTTGCTATTCTTTAAATTGATTGCTTTATGCATTGCTTTTCATGCATTTGCTCTATATCAATAAGAACCAAAAGTACATTATCAAGCTTGTGTATACCAACCTGTTTTATAGCTTCCCAGTTCAGTTAAAAAAGTGATGCATCAAATTGTATTTGCTGGATTCAAATGTGTTCTTGAAAAATAATAAAATAAAATAACGTAAAATAAATAAAATAACAAATTAAAATAAAATTATTTGTGCATACAAATAACTTCATACAAATTAGGGTCAGACTGAAAGCCTAAAGAAATTAAGTTGAAGACGTGTATTATTTGTGTGAAAATGATGTCAAAATTGTAATAAAATAAACTCAATGCATTCATTTTTTTTCAGTGTTATGCCTATTGACTTAAAGACAGGTATAGACAGACCCTCTGTAGATACATTAAGACACCGAATATCATTCAGAACACTGATCTGAGCTCCTCGAGGTTTCAGATGATCCAGCTCATCCTCCCTGCCTCCTCTGTAAGAGCTGGAATTTGAGCAGAGCTGATATACATCACCTTTTCTTTCAGAAGTGGATAGAAGTGGATAGGAGTATCACGTATTATCTAGGTTTTGATTCCTGCGATGTGTGAGCAGCAGGTGTTCATGGGGGTTGTTCTTCTGGGTTTTTTTTTTTAAAACAGATGGACAATGAGAGTGCAAAATCCAGCCAGTATGTCCAGAACCTCACCTCAAATTACGGCAGTGAAAGCAGTTCAGAGACAGAGCTCGGAAATCAATTCTCCCCTGCTGCTGAGAAGATCGATAAGGTAGGTTGGCAAGGAGGTCACCTGGAAGATTTTTGATGTGATTACTTCTATTCCTGCAGCACAAGAGAAATGAGGAGCAGCATGACGGCCTTTACCATGTTTGAACCTCACTGTGAACTCAAGATGTCCTTCAAACAAAACAGGGTGCTCAGCTTGTGCTGGACTGGAGCATGTGTTCCTGTGTTCTTCGTGTTATACTACATTTACCGTACATTCATTTGGTAGACGCTTTTATCCAAAGCGACCTACAATATGAGGAAACACTCCAGTTTCAGGACAGCGTGAGAACCAGAGGAGAGTACTGAGTGCTGAAATCTTTATGTAGGAGTATTACAAGAAGATAGACAGTGCATTAGGAGAGGAGATGCTCACTGAACTGATGAGTCTTCAGGAGGTTTTTGAAGCTAGAGAGGGATTCTGCTGCTCTGGTCGGCTTAGGCAGCTCATTCCACCAGTGGGGGAACCAGAATGAGACCAGTCTGGACTGGGTTTGCCTTGTGTGTAGGGAGGGCAGAGCCAGACGATGTTCCTTGTAGGAGCGGAGGGAGCGAGTAGGAACAGGTGGCATGACAGGGTTAAGGTAGCTGGGTGAAGACGCAGATGTCACTCTGTAGGCAAACGTTAGTGACTTGAACTTAATTCATGTGTGCTTTCAGATATTTGAGAATCAAACCGAAGAGACCCGCATCTCCAGAACCGTTATCCAGTCCCGGGACAAGGAAAATGACACTGATCATGTGAGTAATTCTCATCTTTTGCATTACGATCCAAGATCTCTGTTCAGAAAATGTATATTTTCTGCTATATTTTCAAGCTCCACTTCTTATTGGCAAACACCTTAGATATCATCCAGTACTCTGCTTTGTCTCATATAAGGAATATGCAAATGAGAGTCTAACTGATGGCTAAATGAACCTGTGAGCATCTTGACCAATAACAGATATTCATACTGAGATCCTGTGTATATTTGGCTGAATCAGATCTAACTAATGCAAATTTTGGCAGGTGTGTAATCATACACACATTTTCAGTTTGTAAAGTCAAGATCAAAAACCCTGCAACTTTGTGTAGAATACTGCAAATGAGCTATAAATAATACAAAACTGGAACTCATATAAAACCTGATCCAGCATGGCCTTTGTTTTCAACTGTGTTATCAACATTAGTTTGTCAAGAAAGTACAAGTAAAACATTACATAATGTATGCAACGTATTCAAATGCATGATTACTCTTTATTTAACATACTGGGGGAAAAAACATGGTTTGTGCAAATATTATTTATTTAGTGTTATTTTTAATTTTTTCCCAATAAATTAAATTCTGGCCCCCGGTGGTGCAGTGGGTAGCCCCCACCTCCAGGGTTGGGGGTTTGAATCCGGGTCCTGGCCTTGTGTGTGTGGAGTTTGCATGTTCTCCTCGTGGTGGCGTGGGTTTCCTCCGGGGTCTCCGGTTTCTCCCGCAGTCCAAAGACATGCGTGACCGTGGGTGTATGTGCACCCTGCCCCATAGACCCCGGAATAGGTGCCGGGTCCCCGCGACCCTAGTAAGGATTAACCGGTTATAGAGAATGAAAGTTAAATTCTGCTATATAATATGCTTCTGCAGAAGAAATGCCGTATTTCTGTTTGGTCCCTGTAGAGGATGTGCACGTATTTCCTTTTTTTTTTTTTTGTAGAGAAAAATTATATTTTATTTTTCTGACATTAAGCAATAAGTACACCTGAGTAACATTTTACAAAGAACATTAGTGAAGAGACTGGGGGAGGGTGTGGACTGTAGTTTTAAATTTTGATACACTGTTTTGCTCATTTCTTCAGATTTTTTTGATACTATATTGAAATGATGGCCTTATATTTGGTGAAAAATAATGCAGCAATAAAAATAATTGCAATGAATTCCATTTGCTTCTGCTGACACAGAATCATCGATCTGTATATGAGTCTGTACATGAGTCTGTATTTGAGTCTGTATATGAGTCTATATATGAGTCTGTGCATGAGTCTGTATATGAGTCTGTATATGAGTCTATATATGAGTCTGTACATGAGTCTGTATATGAGTCTATATATGAGTCTGTATATGAGTCTGTATATGAGCTTCTATATGAGTCTGTATATGAGTCTGTATATGAGCTTCTATATGAATCTGTACATGAGTCTGTACATGAGTCTGTATATGAGTCTGTATATGAGTCTGTATGACTTTGTCCAGAAACTGGATGCCAAACTTTGCAGCACTGTTTGCACAAATCCATTTTCCAAAGAGCAGCTTTTCTCAGACAAGCCATAACATCCGTCTGTAAAGCACTGCATTTCCTGTCTGACTGAAGCGAGTCAGTCAATAGTCTGCAGGCTGCTCTGAGGCTTTTAGGCTCCAGAACCGGAGTTCTGGCTCTGAGGAGCTGACAGAGCTGCTGATAAAGCAGAACAAAGCCAGATGACACAGCCATCACGAAGAACGTCTTTCAGATGCATCCAGCAAAGGAGGACATGAAAGACAATTAGTCTGCTTCAGTCTACCTCCTCACTGATATAAGTGCTGCAGATCAGGTGTGTGTGAATTTATTCATAAAGTGACATTTTAAACCAAACGGAGAAATTAAAAATACACTGTAAAAGGTGATAGGATCATTAACATCATAACTATATTCCATTTTAGCTATCAGCTATTATTTATTTGAGACATAATTGATATTTTGAAGAAGGACTATCAGTGACATGACTGCAGCTACACAGGAAAAAGGTACAAATACTGCTCCTGGAGCGGCACTTTACAGTGTACATATTCAGTAACTTTAGTTAGGTAACATAACTGTACTATATTTAACTGCAGTTACATACTTTTATACACTCTCTCTTGACTCTTGACTCTAGACTCATTTTTCTACCAAAAAATGTTATGAAAAGGTACAAATAAGGGCTTTCTCCTGGGAAAGTGAACATAGTGTACCTTTAAAGCTTATCTAAGGACCATGTTTTATCTTTGAAGGTACATTTAGATTGTCTGTACCTTTTGAGACTAAACGTACCTGGATGGTACCATTCTTTTTAATGAACAATACCATTAATCATAGACATAATCAAATGTTATCCAGGTCTAGTGTATTGTCACAATTGGGGTGAAACATTATTTTCACTTTGGTCTTTTTTCCGCATTATAATATAATAAACGGAATAAAATCTTTTCATATTACCTTCCATTAAAGGATTTTTCACCACACTCAGAGTACCATTTAACTATAGTCACTATTTTACTGTACTCACATTAACTTACCAGTTACCATGTTGGAGTTTGGAGATACAAGGTTTTGTTATAACGTGTTGATACCAGTCAACACCAGTTTTGCCATGGTTTTGACTTATTATATTGCATTTCAGATGACCAAATTAAATTCAAATGACTTCTTTCTATCCTGTGAAGGAAAAGGAGGTTATAACCCAGCCTGTTCTCTCCTTGAAAGATCGACGTGGTAAAAAGGCAGCAGGAGATAAATGTCGTGTTTACTTTATCATTTAAGCATAAAAAGCTTTTTTGTCCTTCACTTCGGTGGCGGTCCAGAAAGTCTGGGTCACCTCTCGTAGAGATAAATATTGCGCGGATCGGGTGTCAGACTCACATCCTTCTCTTTGAACCTTCTACAAACTTGCCTGTGCTGCACACCACTGCCATTCATTATAATGTGGTTTAGTACATGTTTCACATTTCTATTTACAAAACAAAGATGTTTGAACTTATATATGATTTGTGACTGTGGCATTGTAGTCATGGTATAATAGAAAAAACAAAATGTGTGTAATAAGGTGATACCTGAATCTGTATCGTACAGCCAATTAACAAAATATTTCAAAATACTAAACTACTATGAGGGACACATATCTTTGTAGAACACTTTAATATGATTTTCAGAGACGGGACAAGTTTTCAGAGGATATTTGGTGATATGAGGAGTTTTCACAGAGAGGCATAGAATATCAGTGTATGTGACATAAAGGATATCTTAGGAGAAGTTACAGTAACTAAAACTGCTTTTTCTATACTGCTCTATTCCTTAAAAGTCTTGTAAACCACCATGAGACCTCCTTTGGTAAGGTCTTCTCTTGTGCCTGAATCATCCCAGTACCTGTACTGACAGAATATAATGGTTGTAGTTTCAAATTAGAGTTATTTAGTCACTGGGGTTGGGTGATATCATGGTATCTCATGGCATTTATAAATGGTGATGGTATTTCAAAATTTTGAAGGTGTCAAATTTCTAATCTCATAAACAGCCAGATTAACTATTTGCCATCATTTATATAGGGGGCTGATAGGTGGTGCTGTTAGAAAAAGGGGAAAAATAAGGTTCTGGAAAAAATGTTTCAGTAAAAATTATGCATGACAGTTACTCAGCAACAGCTACACAGAACACATTCAGCCTCATCTGTCACTTTAATACCAGTCACTGAGAGGATACGAGTCCTTCGCTCTAAACGAGTCTCATTTCAGTATCAGTTAGCCGATCGTTTGCTGTGGCACTTTTGACCTTAGCCTCAGCTTAGCTAAAACGCTAGTTCCAACAGGTTCGATTTCAGCTTTTCTGTTACCAATCACTGGACTTTGCTCCCTCAGACATTAGTTTTTATCATCTACACTTTGTCAGGGCAACAATTAGTCAGAATTGAACATGGGACATTACATATACAGGGGCAGCTGGTGGTCTGGTGGTTAGGGAGTTGCCCCTGTGATCAGAAGGTTGTGGGTTCGAATCCCAACTGCTAGTGTCATCACTGAGGTACCCTTGAGCAAGGTACTGTCCCCACACACTGCTCCCTCTGTGCCCCTCTTTGGTGGCAGCCCACTGCTTCACTTGGTGAATATAAGGGACCACTTTAGCTGAGCAGGCTACAGATCCACACGCCACAGAATAGGTTCAAATTCAAATTTACATCTGGGTGTCTAACATCAGTTGCTCTACTTCACTGCCTCAGATTTGGGGCATTATCATCGAAACCTGTGTTGGTGCTTTAGTAACCCTGAATCGAAATATTCTGTAATGAGCAGAGGTTTTTTTATGCTAGCTAAGCGAATCTCAGCTAGTCTCTCCTGGTTAGCAGCAGTGTTTAACATCTGGCAGATGTTCATTTATACATTTATTGAATAACTGACTAGGTTCATTTATTTGGTAACCATATAAGCAAACTAAACTGAAATAACTCAGGATGAGACAACCCCACCATGAGGTGGGGCAAGGCAGCCCCATCAGATCGTTTGAAGCTATGAAAAAAGTGGATAGTGCCCAACCCTAGTAGTCACATTTAAATGTTTCTTCATAGAATTGATCAAGTGCTCAATGGCTTCTATAATAAGAAAATTCAGATTCAATGGATTTTATTTTTATTTATTATTACAATCCAAGGCATCAAAATGACTGTCCATGGTAATCGTCAGCTGAATACAGATGTGGCCCATTGAGGTTAAATATAAAAATGCTGAAGTATTCCTTGAATAATCTAGAGTGGTCTCACCTGAGCAACAAAAAAGAAAACAGGTTTTGCAAAGCGTGTTTATTTTTGTCCTAATTCATTTCCCCCCCTCTTCCGTTCTCTCAGGAGTGCATAATTGACGAGGACTGTGAGAAGGGCAAATACTGTCTCTATGAGGCACATCGCTCCACATGCCTGGCCTGCAAGGACCTGAATATGGTAGGAGCTTTGAGAATATCTGACCTTTTTAGGTTTTTAAAAAACAGCATTTTTTTTTTGTATTGAACAGAAAAAAAAAATGCGAATCTCAGTATTTTACCTTGAGAAAGTTTTCCCCACCCAGACCTAGATATCCTGAAAGTGCTGAAAAAGACGTGCACATTTGAAAGCCCTCAGCGACTGTGCTCTCCGGCAGCGTGATGCAAGTGAGCCTGCATTGGAACTGCATTGCAGTACAGCCACAAGTGCAGCTGGAACCTGATATGAGGCAGCTTTTCCTCTTTAGGCTTCACATCAAAGTGCGCTACTGGCTAAATAAAATCCACCTCCTCTGCTCATCTCCCCTTACACAGGTCACAGAAAGGAGAACAGAGAGTGAAGGACGGTGGAGACGTCCAGCTAGAATACTGATGTGCTCTTAGCAGCAAGGCTGAATCCATTCAGACATACTTTGGCCTGCCTCCAAAGACAAATGTGCAGAGTTGTCAGAGAACCTTGGCTGGATTCAGCCTGTGGTCAGCCTTCATGGGGCTTTGGAGACAGAACACAGCTGATTCATCTTCCATTCTGGTCTCGAGGAGAATGTACATGCTCACAATATGACAGTACAAGTAATGACAGTAATAATGTAGTTCATTTATAATAGCAGTGTTTTGAAACACACAAGTACACATATATTACACGTTATCCATATTTAAAATATAAAAAGCATTTAAGGTAATCTGCAAATGTCTTAGGCACCTGAAATGCTTTAAACCAGTCATTTGTGCAGTAATTGAGATTTATATATGAACAGAATAAACTCAAAGAAATATAAATATGGTAAAAAAGTAACAAGAATTCTTTGTCCATTAATTTCTTCCAGTTCCAAATTTGACAGAATCATTTTTTTTCTTCCAGCAAAGTGTTTTGGAATTTGTATTTTTGACCTTTTATTGGGATTTGATTTTAATCTGTCAAAATAATTGGTAGCTTACTGAATTAATAATGTAATTGACTTATAAAATCTAAGTGAGAGTCCAATGCTACTTAATTTATATGGAACAAATATGTTGTATGCAAAAGTTAGTTGTAACGGCACAATCAGAGTTTTTAAACACTGTGTCCTTTTACTGTCCACTTTATTAAACACATCCAACCTGTTGGTCAACTTTGCAGATGTAAAGGTACTGATGATACTGCACGGTTTGTGTTAGTCGTCCTTGAGTTCCTCACCAGAGGTCAGTTTCTGGCCACAGGATGCCGTTGGCTGGATGTTTTTAGCTGATAGACTATTTTGCCCAGCAGTGACACTGAGGTGTTTAAAAACTCCACAGCACTTCTGTGGATGATTCACTCTGTGCAGCTTACACACGCGCGCTACTACAGTGTCATTGTCACTCAAATAATTTCTGCTCACAGGTTGGTCCTGACCACTGATGAATGGGGTAAAGGGGGCAAACAAATTGTTTGTTGTAATAATATGCATACCAAATAGTATTTTGATAGTATATGGTATATCAAATACACTATATGGACAAAAGGTTTGGGACACCTGACCAACAAGGACTTTAACGACATTGCATTCAAACACATAGACTTTAATATGGAGTTGGTTCCCCTTTGCAGCTATAACAGCTTCCACTCTTCTTGGAACTCTTTCCACAAGATTTTGGAGTTTCTGTTGGGAAATTTGTGCCCATTCATTCTGTAGAGCATTTATGAGGTCAGGCACTGATGTTGGACGAGAAGGCCTGGCTCA
>JBBPCZ010094634.1:0-7500 GCA_037974445.1 Brycinus macrolepidotus | reverse complement strand
ACAGGGAACAACACCAAGACCTGCCATTTTCGAGAAGTTCTGACACATTTGACTACCCATCATAATTTGGTCCTTGTCGAAGTGGTTCAGATCTTTATACTTGCCAATTTCCCTACGTTGAAAACATCAACTTCAAGAATGGACTATTAAATCACTGCCTAATATCTTCTACCCCTTGTACTGTCAGTAGTTTTAATGTGGCTGATTAGTGTATATGTGAAAGAGCTCATAGGTAACATCACACCTTAGCACTCCTGAGGCAAAACAAGGATAGTTCAGTTCTGACTGCAGTAAGAAACATTACAAAGTAAATATTTTGCATTCAAATCAAATATCTTTGTTTGGGGCTCCCAGACGTATTTTGCTTGTGGCCTCAGGTATCAGGTCTCCCCTCCAGATTTACAGCATAATTTACAAATACCTTTGAGGAATTAATTCCCGACTGCCTATTAGCTTCTATTATCAGTGTGTTTTGAGCCAATTGGGTTGAAATCTGGAGGCACCTTCAACTCTTTGTGATGTTCCACAATGGTTCCTGAACAGTGTTTGCAGTGTTGGGGGGATCATCCAGCTGAAAAGGGAACTGCCATTAGGGTACAGCGGCTACATAAAGGGCTGAACTTGGTCTGCAGTGATGTTTAGGTAGGTGGTTCATGTCAAAGTGATGTCCACATGAATGCAGGACCCAAGGTTTCCCAGAAGATCACCACCCAGAGCATCACACTGTCTTGCTTTCTTCCAATCCTGGTGCCATCTCTTCCCCAGGTAAACACACATCCAGCCACCCACATGATCACATGATCCCCAGACCAGACCCCCTTCAGCCATTGGTCTATGGTCCAGTTTTGATTTATTTTGACTTTTATTTTGACTTCTACTATATTTTATATTGTTCTTGTTTCTGTGTGTCTGTGCAGTCGTAGCACAAGCAGTTTTCTTCCGGGATCAATAAAGCTGTCTGATTCTGATTCTAATTTGAATATTATGGCCAGAAATGTTGACTGACCAACATGGAGGACATAATCAAGGCTTTTGATGAGGCAAAACCAGGATAGTTCAGTTCTGACTGCAGTAATAAGCAACTTTGCATGGGGCCTCCAGACATAACTTTGCTTGTTGCCTGAGAAACACCAAGTCCACCCCTGCAGATTTACAGCATAATTTACAAACACCTTTGAAGAACTCACTTCCAACTACCTCCTATTGGCTTCTGTGTGTTCGCTCGATTCAACGAGTTCACACAACATACGACTTTGTGTTGAAAAACGGTGGCCTATTTGTTTAAGGGGTTAAAGATTTCTGACCTTTGAGAAAAATCAAGAAACAGGAAAAAAAGCATCTGCCAGAATTTCACCTTTGCAGACAGATTCCGGTCTCGCTACATCAACGGAGCGAAGGATTCGTGCTCTTTGAGCGGTGCTGTGGTTCATGCGTGTCTCTGTGTTGATAAAGATATGCTGTGCATCGGCGAGGAACCCAGGAGAGGCGGGAGTGGAAAGCATGGAGTGAATTTGCCCTCTCTCCTCCTCCTTATGCAGAAATCCCTCTCTCCTCCGCTTGCAATGCGGGATGGAGGGCTGTGTGTGTGTTGGGGGGGTTGCTACCCACTGAGACACTGAGATCTGAGAGAACCCAGTCTGACCCACTTTACTGAGAACTGAGAGAGAAACAGAGGGCGAGAAACAGAGAGACAGAGATAGAGAGAGAGAGGAGACAAGTAAAAGAAGGGGCTAGAGAAGGGAGGGAGCAGAAGGGGTCTTGCTTGCATCCATCTGCAGTCACCTCACACAAGCATGCGTCTCTTTGAAGATCAATCGCCTCGTAGCCACAAACACACACGCGTACGCATGCATTAGCAATAGCCCGGCATGATCAAAATAAAAAAACGCAGCAACAAAGGAGATCACAGGAGGACGGCAGGGCCGAGCAGAGGTGCACCACAACTTTGCTGCAGTGCGAACTGGCCTGACAAGCCAATGGAGGGTTTCAGCAGCAGAAGGCAAGATCAAGACATCGCAACACTTCATATGCACGCTAAATCCATATTACCATTGCTGCACCCCCTTAACCGGCTGCTGTGAGACCCCTAAAGCTTTAAATCCCTTTGGAAGTCACCAATCTGCAATGGCCATAATTAAGACATTTCTTTGTCTTGTCGTTTTGTTGCTAAGCCAAAACCGGAGCCTCTTGCAGTGAGACATCAACTGATCCAATGGCGCCACCCAGTGGTGGAACAAGATATTTCATTTTTGTCTCCCTCTATGAAATACAGACTATTTATCTATCCATCCTACCCTGAGCAACTTTTCCAGTCCTTGGGTGCTGGAGCCTATTCCGGTAGTCACGGGACGAAAGGCGGAGGAACTCCCTGGACAGGTCGCCAGTCCCAGGGAAGGTTTTTTCACTCGTCCCAAGATAAAATCCCAAAATGTCCCAAATGTCTTACTAGAGAAGCACATTAAAAAAGCCACAAAAACTAAAATTATATTGAAAAACAGATGCTTATATCCAACTACTGAGTAAGATTTCTTGAAGATATTCTGAAGATACTTCTGCAAGATTTTCAGAAATTCTGAAGCCAGAATATCTGGTTCTTCACATCAGTATAATAACATTTGTGATAATATATGTAGCATTTTAAACATTGAATAAGCAGTAAAGATCAGTTTCCATGCACTGTAAGATTCAGGGACTCAATATAAGTTTGTTCCTTTCTTAGGAAGACTGTATCACTTGTTTTTGAGGGCACTTTCACACCTGAAGGTCTGAAGGTCCTTGTTTTGGTTACACTGTGCACATTTGTTCCATTTAAATTTGTTTTCATGTTGCAGTTTGGGAAACAGAACTTGACCCTCCTTTGTCCTGTCTTCACCTAGGTGGGCTGTGTCTCCCTGTACTCGAGACTGACTGGTTTGATTAGTTTGAAGGCTGAAGCCCTGTTTGAACACAGCAAAACAAATGTTTGGAATATGGAGAAATAGACTAAAAAGGATGTTGTGTCAGATTTGAAGAGTTCTGAGTAAGTTCTGCTCCTGAAGTATATTTTTATGTTCACTCGAGGTAAGTCAAGCCTTTACAGAAATACGGGTCCAGGCCCCCAGTGAGCAAGGCGAGGAAAAACTCCCTCTGAGCAGGAAGAAGAAACCTTGCAAAGAACCAGGACTCAGAGGAGAACCCCTCCCACTCGATCCCTTGCCGCTCCCCGAGAGACAGAAAAAATAATGGAACAGTCCTAAAGATAGATTCCCCAAAGAGGATGAGGGCGTGTCGCCGAGGGCAACCTAAAAAATGATAATAAAAAGTTCAAGCTCCAGTTTCCTCATACAGTACAAAGACATGCACATCAGGTGAACTGGAGATGCTAAACTGCCACCTAGGCGTGAGTGAGTGCATGTGTGTCTGTGTGTGTGTTGTGAGTGTGTTTCACCTGTGATGATCTGATGATCAGTCCACCCCCACCCCACCACCATTGTTCAGGATAAGCAGCTCAGATAATGGATGGATGGATGGATGGATGGATGGATGGATGGAAGGTTGGATGGATGGATGGATGGATGGAAGGTTGGATGGATGGATGGATGGATGGATGGATGGATGGATGGGTGGATGGATGGATGGATGGAAGGTTGGATGGATGGGTGGATGGATGGATGGATGGATGTAAGGATGGATGGATGGATGGATGGATGTTATGATCTTTAGGTTGTGTATGTTTCTCTTTTCTGCCATCTACACCACCAGTCACACCAAAGATCCACTGGGAACACTGGAACATTGTTGAGTGAACAACTATAAATGAAAATATGTCAAATTAAACCAGTTTCCTTTATAAGATGAAACTGTAACAGTGCATGTCTGACTCCTATTAACTGGTTGTGTGGAGATGCAGAGTCAAATTCTAGACTGTCCTTTAACTTTAAATGCACTAGTTAATTATATTATATTATGTTATATTATATTAATCCAGTTATGCTTGTCATGATGAGCACATTTAAGTGAATTTACAGGTACGAAATTTCTGATTAGTGGGAGGCAAAGAATCGTTTGACCACTTCATTCAAATTTTAATGCGAGTGACTGGGATTTTGACCCCTGACTGTGGATATTCCACTGCTGGAATGGAAACTGGCTCCTTGGATGCATTTATTAATATAATCCAATTCAATATTTTAATTCAAATTGTAATTTAGAGATTTTCACATTTTAAAATAATGAAAAAATCTTAAAATTCAGGGCTAAACAGAGGGACTTCCTGAATGAAGTTGTGGATGGCTTCTGTGAGAAAGGGTTAAAGGCCCCATTCTGTTGACCAGTAAAGTACATACTGGATATGGCTGACCTCAAGAACAAGGACAGGGTGAGTTAGCATTATCGTGACTGACAAACAGAAACAGATTTGGTGAATTAGTCTAATTAGCTATTATTTCATTAAATATTCATTATAGAAGTGATGGTGGAGGTGAAGAATGTGGATTATCATTGCTAAATAATTTAATTATGTGTATTTCATTATCTTATAATTATTTCACATGATAAGACTATTGCGCATATCACTACTTACATCAATATTATTGATCTACTACTGATCTCTATTACAGCAATAAGAGACTCCAAACCACTATTAGTGTTACTAGTAATTCACTTAACTGTTATTTATCTATAGTATTAATACACAGTATTTGTGTTAATAGCATAGTGTATTTCATATAGTTTTTTTATTGGATTTTATTTAGACTTTATATTCCATATTGCTCTTGTCTTTGTGTCTCTGCAGTCAAAACATGAGCAATTTTCTCCAGGATCAATAAAGTTTTCTGATTCTGATTCTGATTAATTGGAATATAAAGAAAGAACATATGGAGAACAGCCAAGGGTCACTAAAAAGAAGAAGAGATGGTTTTAGATGTACCACCCAAATTAAGGCAGTGTTGGTCATATGGTGGTCCATTTCGAGTGATTACAAAAAGAGCTGATCAATTGTCCAGCAACACTTAAGTGCATTAGGTGGGTGTACCTAATAAACTGGCGCCCCCAGGCTGGCATGAATGAATCTGCTGAATCTACACTATGTACACCAGCGATATATCATAACGTCCAGCCTACACACAGTCTTTAAAGGCTAAAGACGAGCAGAATTGCAGACTCCTTTGTTCAACTGACCTTTCAGTGTGTTGAAGATGGATATTCCTCTGGAGCCAAAGTGCACATTATCGTCTTCCCTTTCTAATAGCTGTTGATTTATGATTTAAGCAAAGGGCACCAAATATAACTAGACTAAAAAAAATCTTACTGCTGACCAAAGTCTGTGTTTAAGGCAGGGGACGTCTAGTTCCTTTCAAACAGACCATAAGTCCTTGTCCAGAACTGGACAATAAAATATCGTCCATATATAGTCTACATTGGTAAAAATGGGTAAAATAAAAGTCCTATTGGTGTTCAGTGGGATTTTGTTCAGGGAACTGAAATGGCCATTTCAAAAGCTTTACTTTTCTTGCCCTTGTGGATGTGCAAAAGTCTTAGGCACCTGAGAAAATTATACTTAAAAGCTGTTTACTGCTGTACTGTTAAGCTAGTGTTAAAAAACTAGTGTTACAATAAATACAAATAACATTAATACAGTAAATAGTGGTTTTCTGTTTGACAAAGTGTTCACTTAACCATCTCCAGACCTCTTACCTCACGGAAGCCCAGTATTACTTGCATCAAATACTTGGTTTGCTCTTTTTACTTTATTACATTAAATTAAGTGTGTTTCTTACGGAATTTCATAAATCTGCACAATGACTGGAAGCATGAAGCAGAAATCTGGAACCAAACCTGTGTTCTTCTAACCATTTTCAGAAAATAAGAAATACTGATACTTTTTACTACTTTCTTGTTTGTTTGTTGGCAGAAAGAATTTCATGGCTTCAAGCAGTAGGTATAGATGCTTAAGACGTTTGTACAGTACTGTACGTCTTGGATCACTCTTCTGCTTGAAGATCTAACGGCTACCCAGTTTTCGCTATTTGGCAGGGATTTTCCTTGATGGAGTCCATGATGTATCCAAAGTTTCCAGATTCTTTGAAGGAAAAGCAGCCCTGAAACATCAAAGCTCCTCCACTATATTTAACACTGGTGATGGTGATGAGGTTTCCTGTCTAACCATCCTTCTTTTTACACCAAAGCTCTATTTTGGACTCATCAGACCAAAGAACTTGCTCCCAGTTGAAGTTCCAGTAGTGGAACTTCAATTCCAGGCACTTACGTTTGTGGTTAGATGGACAAAAAGGTTTTCATATCAAGTCCTGAAAGTAGATACAGGGAATCCAGTTGAACAAATGAGACACAAATATCATACCTGGCCATTTATTTACTTGGATCCACTTCAGAGTTGCCTGATTTCACACTTTATTGAAAGGAAGGAAACTGACTTTCTTGTTCAAAGGTCTTAATGTGGTCAGAATCTTGAACATTTCTTACTCATTTTGCTGAACAATTTTTTTTAAAGTATAACTTTCAGGGGTTTTTTTTTATTTCCAAGTTTAAAATGGAAAAATCCCAGATTCTAAATGTGGAATTTTGACTCAATAGTTTGTGAAAAGCATGGTGCTTGAAAGTTGGGGAACTGTTTCGAATTTTCTATATTTCTACATAAATATGACCTACAACTTACCAAGTCCTAATAGTAGATACAGGGAATCCAGTTAAGCAAAATTATCATCAAATATCATTAAATGGACAAAAAAGTCCATTTAAAACATGTCTTCCAGATACTTTGTTCGCTTGGAGGTCGCTTTGGAGACTTGGTGACCCCAGTATGTTCCATCTTCTGCAGATCTTCCACCTTGGAGAAATCTATGTGGCTGTTTTTGTAGCCACTCTCTGATTTAACACACTTTGACCTAATTTCATTCATATATTCTCCAGTGTTTGTGTCACCTCATATTTAGACCCCACTAATGCCCGGTTTACACTGTTCCAGACGACAATCATGAAACAGTCCTGTTGATTTCTTTGGTGGTGGCTCCTAAGTGGTGGTCCAACGTCGTACTATGAGAGAGGATCAAAGACCATCATTCATCATTCATCATTCACACACACCATCGTACATCTACACACCTTCACACAGACCATCGGACATCTGCACACCTTCACACACACCATTATACATCTACACACCTTCACACAGACCATCGTACATCTACACACCTTCACACACACCATCATAAATCTACACACCTTCACACATACCATCATACATCTACACACTTTCACACACAGCATCATACACACCTTCATATACACCATCGTACATCTACACACCTTCACACACACCATCGTATGTCTACATATCTTCACACACAGCATCATACGTCTACACACCTTTACACATACCATCATACATCAACACACCTTTACATACACACTATTATACACACCTTCACACACACCATCATACATCTACACACCTTCACACACATCATCGTCCATCCAAACACCTTCACACACACCATCATA
>JBBPCZ010094613.1:0-11176 GCA_037974445.1 Brycinus macrolepidotus | reverse complement strand
TAATACAAATAGTAATAATAACAGTAGTGGTAGTGATATAATAATAATAATAATAATAATAATAATAATAATAATAATAATATCTATCTATCTATAGTAATAATATCTTTCTATCTATCTATCTATGCGCATGCGCGAATGGTGGCGGGGTGGGGTGGACGGGGCTTGGTGACGGTCATTTATGCAGGGCCCTGCAGCCCCAAAGCCTGACATGACTAGTCCCCAGGACAAATAAGTTTGAGAAACACGGCTGTAAAGTGCAGTGTGCTCTTTGTTGTTGATGTATATACATAAGAGAGTTCAGCTGTCTTTTAATGAACGGTTATATTAAGGAGTCTCCTCCTGTGTCTCTCTGTTCTGGGCATAATACTCCTAGAGTATTTTTCCTGATTTCAGTGGGTCAGACAGACAGTTACTGGGCGAGACGAGTCTCTGATGATCCTGGTCGTTCTGGTCCTGTATCCCCTGGTATAAATGTCCTGCAGAGACAGTAGAGCTGATCTGGTGCAGCGTTCTGCCACCCAGATCACTCTCTGTAGTCCTTAATGTACTGTACAGAGCTGTTCCATAACCAGGAGGTGATGTTCTGAGTCAGGACACTTTCTACAGCACCAAAGTAAAAGGTCCTCAGGATCACTGGAGAGACCTGAAACTTCCTCAGCTGTTTCTGATAGCAGAGACACTGCCTTGCCTTTTTGGACGGGGATTGAATGTGTTCAGTCCATGTCAGATCCTCGGAGATGTGAATGCCCAGAAGTTTGAAGCTGTTCACCCTCTCCACTGCAGTCCCGTTGATGTTGAGGGGGGTGAAAGACCACAGCTGTCTTCTAATGAAGTCCATCATAAGCTCCATGGCTTTGATGATATCCAGTTGGAGGCAGTTCTCATGACACTACAATGTCAGGTTCTCCACCTTCTCTATGTGTGCTGTCTCATCATTGTTTTAGCACTACTGTAGCATCAGCAAATTTGACAGTGGAGTTGGAGCTGTGTGTGGCCATGCAATCATGGGTGTAGAGGGTGTACAGGAGAGGGCTGAGTCCACAGCCTTGTGGAGCTCCTGCGTTGAGTGTGATGGTGCTGGAGATAAAGCCACCAACTCTCACCACCTGTGAGGAAACTGAAAGCCCAGGCATGAAGGCAGCTGTTCAGTCCAGGTCCCTCAACTTGGTCAACAGTCTATGAGGTACTATTATGTTGAACTGTAGTCAGTGAACAGTAATCTCACATAATTCCCATGTTTCTTGTCCATGTGCTTGAAGGTGGAGTGGGGATGGTGGGCAAACTGGAGTGCTTATGAGCTCATTTTCTCAGTCTGTTTTGGACTCTGGCGTGGGTCCCATGGTGTTTCTTTGTTTGTCGCTGTGGGGCCTTGTGGTTGCATCTGCACTTGGAGTATCTCAGCCAGCCATGATGGACCGTGTTTAAAAAGTTCGAAAACTAAGTGTGGAACTTGATTCCCAATGTCATAAACTACTAAGCCTGCTGATACGTGGACATGAAAGATGGTAAAAAAAAAAAACCAAACTAAATATACACACAGTCCACACAGAGTGATCAGGCAGGCATCTGCATGTGGCCATGCCATACCATAAGAGCAGGGTTGCCAACTCTCACGCATCTGGCGTGACAGTCATGCATTCAGTCTCAATCTCACGCTCTCACGCTCAAGAAAGAAATCTCACGCCAAATCTGACATTCTTCTGTGTTGTAATTTTTTTCACTCATGTGAAAAATGTTTCGCCGAAAACATCGGTTTCAAAGATGTTTATTCGTTACACAAAGATGATAAACATGTGTAAAACGTAAAGCGAGAAAGGTTGTATCTCACGACATCGACCACACACACCCCAAAATCTCACTCCAAGGTTTTTGGACAAGTTGGCAGCCCTGTAAGAAGCTCACTCACAGTGGTTATTAATGCACTGCCTGCATTTTCTGCCTGAGTTTTTAAAAGCTTTTGACCTAAAACTAAGCCCATGGAGGGGTACATGAGGCATTGTGAGACAAAATAGTCCCCAAACAAAACTGACTTTTCAGTTCAGATTTGCTGCTATTTTACTGTCATCAACTTCCACATAAACACTCAGAGACATGTGAAGGTTCACTGGGGGGTTTGGCATCTGGTTCCATTTTCCACCACTGTAAAGAAATCCAAGTTAGTATGTTTTTTCACAATGGACCATTACAGTGGGCTGGGACCATTTTTTAATGGAGATTATTACTCTAGGCCTTTTGAAGGTTCTAGATGCGCCACTGGCTGTGTGTCAGATGAACTAACCAATGGGTGTGTGTTGGATGGTCTAATTAGTTTTGGGCCAGATGGTCTAACCAGTAGGCCTATGTGTGTGTTAGATAGTGTAACCAGTGGGTGTGTGTGTCAGGTGGTGAACAGCAGCAGTGGACTCTTTATTGAAGAGAAATGCTGCACATGAACTCACATAAATGTTTGTATGTGTGTTACAAGCTCCACACGCAACATGAAACCACTTTTACATGCTTCAGACATCCGTGTTTAATCTAGAACAGAGAAAAAAAATTTCATGCTTAGCACTAACACACTACTAGAACCCCATAGGGGAGGTAGCAGAAATTAGCATTGGATCAAAGGTGTTTTGATATTTATGGCCTGAGCTGAAGTCCTAGCTGTAATAGTCACAGTTCGTTGCTGTAGTTAACAGAGTGCTGAGTAAGCGCTGTAATTATAAATATTAAGATTAGTAAATAGTAGATTTATGAAAATTTTGGCACATTTTAATGTTGTTACAGATTCTACTGAGCCAAATTATACAAGAGATTTTCAGAGGGACAAAATTGCCTCCAAGTACCACGTCTACAGAATACAGTCCTACATCACACATGTAGAGAGCCTGAATAAGTAAACAAACACAAATAAACATGTTTACATTTGTTTGTCGAAGTTATTTGTTCAAGCCAGACTGAAAAAAGAAAAATTCTTACAGATTCAACGTGAGTACTTCACTCTTCTGTCACAGCAGCAGGTGTGTGTGTGTGTGTGTGTGTGTGGTGATTACTTTGAAACCAGTCCACCATCCACCAGTGTTATTGTTGTGCTGTCACATCAATCAGCATAAAGCTTTGTCTCTCATGCAAATTGCATGCATTCAAAAACATATCTGTCTCTGTAAAGGAACACTCCAATATAGAAAAAAATCAATACTTTTACAATCCTGCATTATAACAGGATTGGTGCCGTGACTGAGAGTTTTAATTCTGAAATTTAGTTAGAACCAACTCCGCTGACTCCGTTTTTTTTTTTTGTCAGGTAACCACAGATTTTTTTTTTTCTACGGCAATTACAACAACAGAGGACAAGGTATGTGCTCTTAAATGTAATTTATTTTCCCTCAGGTACAAGCAGCACACTCACCCCCTATCCCACAGCCCTACACAGCAACAAAAGATGCACACTTGTCTTCTGGACCGGTAAATGTTCTTTCTTCACAGCATATTCACACAGTTCTGACACTGTTGGCACAAAGACAAAACCTCAAAAGTGGACATGTCCACTTGGAGAGCAAAGTGCTGCTCACCATCCTGGAGGGAGAGGGAAAAACAGTCCTTTCTCCTTTTCTTGTCAGGAGGGATAGAGAGCAATCTTATTCTTTCAGTCACTACCTAGAGCTTGTGACTACTTTTGCAACAAAGATCGACTGGTACATTGAGAGCTTTGCCTTTTGGCTCAGCTTCCTCTTCAGTGTTCTCCACATCTGGCTTTTGGTATGTGGAATTTCAACTCTCTGCGGGTAAAGGAGGCAGAGCTTGCATGGGAGGTCGGGCATTAGTGACAATGTACTTGGGCTAACTTCTATGCACAGATTTGACTCCGGAACCAAACTCCTGGAAGGGGCTGGTCTCTATCCTTCTTTGGAGCTGTCCAGGGTAAGAGATAAGAGGCAGCTGTAGAGTTACTTGTTAGCCCCTGACTGAGTCCTTGTGAATGAGAGGGTGGCCTTTCGGTGACTATGGGTGGCAGCGGGGAAATCAATGACTGTCATGAAGGCATGCAAGCCAAATGGCAGTTTGGAAAACCCAACTTTCTCCAGTGGCAATGTGGTGTGTTCTGGAGTTACAGCAGGGGGTTCTACTGTTCTTCTAGAAGATTTTTAACGGTGGCAATAACAGCAAAACGGTATACCTGATATAAACATGAATAGGTATTTGTTGTTGGAATACTGTGTGATTCATGGTTTGTCCTTAATGAACATGTTTGAGCATAAAGCAGCTCATAAGTTTACTTAGTACCAGAGCGCCTTAGGCCTATGGGCAACGATTGTCTCATTAGACCTGCGGCCATATGTTCTGGACACTCGGGTAAAGAGAGGGGCAGAGCTGTCACCTGATTACCACCAAGTGGTAAGTCGGAACAGATGGCTGTGAAGGCTTCCAGACAGACCTGGTAAATCCAAGTGGGTAGCGAGGGTGAACTGGGAATGCTTGGCTGGGGACCCTGTCCAAAAGGTCTTCCACATCCAGAAGAGCTTCTCCCTGACCCGGAGGGAAGTTGGGGACTTGGAGTCTGAATGGACCCTGTTCAAAGTCTCCATTGTTGACGCGTCAGCCATGAGCTGTGGCCAGATGGTCATTGATGTCTGACGGGATAGTTACCCAAGAACCCAGTGTTGGACGCTATTGGTAAGGGGGAACATCAGACTGAAAGAGGACTGCAGCAATTGCAGCCACGGAAGCAAACCTCCCCCACCCCAGGTATGGGAGGCCATCGAGGGGGACTTTCATGCGGCCTCAAAGATGTTCTGGCAAAACATCAAACAACTCAGGAAGGGCACGGAGAGCCTCTTCCAGTCTGTTCTCAGTAGGGAGGGGGAGGTTCTGAATTTGAATTGGGTTCTGAACTGAGGATGTGGTCAAATAGTAGAAGGAGCACTTTGAGGCGCTCTTAAACCTGACAGACACATCCTCCATGGGTTCGTCAGCCTCTCTCTTTTTCTCCATGGCAGAGGAAACGGAGGCAGTTGGAAAACTTTTCAGTGGCAAGGTGCTGAGTGGATAAGATCTGCCTGGAAATGCTTAAGGCTTTGGATGATGCTGGGTTGTCATGGCTGACAAGTGTTGCATGGAGGTGAAGGACAATGTCTTTGGAGTGGCAGAAGGGGGTGATGGTCCCTATGTTTATAAAAGAGGACCAGAAGGTGTTCTCCAACAAACAGGGGTATCACACTGCTCAGTAGATTTCATCCTGGTTGTGGAACAACGGATCAACTCTTCATCCTAGCAAGGATACTGGGGTCATGGGAATTTGCTAACCCAGTCTACATGAGATTTGTGGAGAAGGCTTACAACTATGTTCTCTTGGGAGTCTTGTAGGGGTTTCAGAGAGAGTATGGTGTGCCAAGTTTTGTACTATGAGCAGTTCAGACCCTGCATTCTCTACTACATTGCACTGCTTTTTCAATCATTGCACATTTTACTTATATTTATATATATATATATTGTACAGGGCTGTCCACACACTCAGGACAGATTTGGTCAAACCTTATTTATACTTCTTTATTTGTACTGTTCTGTATGTCACACAATGTCTTATGTCTATGTGTACACAGTGGAACCTGAGCTTCGCTATTTCGTCTCTCTGTATACTTGTATACGGTTGAGATGACAATAAAATTCACTTTGACTATAACCACATTGAGAGTTATGTCCATATACTTGGCGATAAGTTAAGCTCAATGCCAGTGGGTTTTGGACTCTGCCAGGGCTGCCCCTTGTCTCAAAATCTTTGGGATTTTCATTGACAGGATTTCAAGGAGCAATCAGGGGGTGGACGGTGTCTGTTATTGTGACCTCAGGATTGCATCAGTGCTTTTTGCTGATGATGTGGTTCTGTTGGCTTCACTGAGCTGCAACCAACAGCATGCTTTGGGGTTGTTTGCAGCCAAATGTGAAGCAGTCAGGGTATGTCCCACAAAACAACACACAAAAACAAAAGAAAAACCCAAACACACATTTCCCCATACCCTGGACAGAACATGACACTAGAGAAAAAGATAAAAGATTAACCTTAATAATGATGCCTTTATCTATAGAGCACTCTATATTAATTTAGTAGCTCAAAGTGCTTTACAAATAGGTGATACATTTAAACAGCTATTAGGGGCAAAGCAATGAAGGTGCACCTTTTGTAATTGTTAGTATCATAATAATGACATTTCTTTCTTCAATGGGAGTCAGGAGCCCATAGAACCCCTTGGTAAGTTTTGATCAAATTTTGCAAATGGGTAGAGGACAGTACAGAATTTACAGGCACCAAATTTGTAGTCAATCCATTTCTACCAACATAACATTGGAACTTTTTGAACCCTTTTGATTTGTCACTCACTGAAAAGTGAGCTCACAGCACGCTGTGATGACTATTCTGGCTTTTTGCTTGAACAACAGATGGAGGAAGATGTTGGAAAGCAGACAAACAGTATTAATACCAGTTTACCAGCTCTATGGAGCACCCCAAGTGACTGCAGAAACCCTGTAACTGAGTTGATTGCCAGACTAATCACTACTGTCATTCTGAAAGTGTATACAGATAGAGTCTTTTCAATGCCAAAGGTGACACATGCTGGAATATTCTGAACCAAAAATATCAGCAAGTTGACGGAGACTATTTGAAAGGCCTTCCTTTTGGTAGCATTCATCTGGCCAACGTCGCTCTCCATGTCCCATGACCCCGGACGCTTCAGCTTCTTCAGGACTGACACACCACAGAAGACGTCTGAGATCAGAACGAAGACATACATTACTGAGAACACATTGAGGGGCATCCTGGGATACATGCAGGCACAGGTAATGCCAACTGCTATTGAAATGATCCAGATCATGACGGAGCACGCAAATCGATAACGCAGTGGCTTAAACCTCAGGAAGGTCACTGGGTGGACCACGGCCAGGTAACGTTCATAACACACAGAGCACTGGAACAGACAGCGAGCAGTTATGCTAACGCCAAGGAAAAACCCCAAAGGCTCATAGAAACACAACTTTAGGCCACACAGGCTGTGGAAAGGTCCAAATAACACAAAGAAAATCTCAGCAAATGCCTGATTCAAGCTGAAAACATAAGAAACGTCCATCACAGCCCTGCTGGGGAAGAAGAGGACGATGACGTAGATGTTTAAAGGGAGGCTGAAAGTGAAGTTGAAAGCATGAATGGATAAGATGAGGATGGGCAGGACTGAGAAATCCCATCCATTTTCGAAGTAAACAGTTGAGTTTGCAAGGGTGTTGTTCATCTTCAGGAACCTAAAGAGAGAAGAACAGAATGACATCAAAAGACAAAAGCTGTAATCTACTGCAGGAGATGTGTTAGAGTGAATTCCCCCCCAGTTAATGGGGAATTATAGATGCAAACAGAGGAGGTCATAGAGGACTTGGTATGAAACCATTTAGAAGAAACTCCATTCAAGACACAATACACAAGTGAACAATGTATGAGGGATTCTGTGTAATCCACTGGCCATCGACAAATCCTGAAAGGATGAACAGGCTATCCATGCTTTTATATCCTGCAGGTTGACTATTACAGTGTTCTTCTCATTGGCCTCCCCAAACAGACCATTAGACAGTTACAGCTTATTCCAAATGCTGCTGCTAGTGTTCTAACAAAAACCAAGGGAGCGCATGACTCCAGCCCTCAGTCCCCCATCCCAGCTTTCAGACACAGAACTGAATTCAAACATTTGCTAATTGTTTAGAAGTCTCTCACTGGTTTGGGCCCAAAACTCAGTTGTTTGATGAACATTAGCCTGGAAGGTCTCTTAGATCTGCAGGAGCTGGTCACCTAGTTGTGCATAATTGAAACAGGGTGAAATAGCACTTAGTCATTATGCTGCTCCTTGTGGGAACCAGCTCCCCGTGGAAATCAGATCTGCTCTGACGGTTTCCAGTTTTAAAAAGAAGTTAAAAACAGCCTTGTTTTCAAATTAATATTTAGAAAAAATTCATGCACTTTTATCTGTATTCTTTTATATTGCTTTATTTGCTTTTTTGAATTTATTTTAATTGATCTTACACCCTACTTTTATTCTGTATTGATTTTGAGGTTACTTTTATTGTTCACTTATGTTTTAATACTTCTTTTATCTGTGCTATACAAATAAACGTTTGCCTTATTCCATCTCAGAGGCACCAAAGATCACAACAGAATAACTCTGACCAGAGGAATTCTGGACCGATGCACAAAATGACCCCAAAGCCTGATTTAGATTCTCTGTCCCTTAATCATCAATATTCACAGACATTTCCTTCTTCACTGACCCATCCTGGAAAACTCCAGTAGCCAAATGCAGCACTCCTGTCTTGTTGACTTCTTCCTCTTTCCTTCCTTAGTAGTTTCCCATTTTCATTTATTTTCTGAAAAATGGGCCTGCCGCTGGCTTTCAGAGGTACTCTCCATAAATATTGAAACTGATGGTAAAATCTTTCATGCTGTTAATCTCTTTATTGCACAAGGCATCACCAACTCCCTACAAATTACCATGAATTTACATGACAATAAATGAACGTACAACTTGCGGAACAACATGAAAGATGTAACCCAGAAGCACAAAACCTGTTGCCAGTGGCACCGGCTATTAACTTCTTTCAACAGTCATTGAAAGAAATCAGATCTTTGTTGGGATGACTCACTCAAATCAAAAGAACTTTCTGTAGCATTCTGAGGAACCGTCTGATAAATATGTTTAATGGTAATTTTAATGAACCATTCTGCACGTTAGTGAACATAACGGTTACAGATCATTCCATGAACAGTCCTACCATGTCAGATTAACCACCACCATCATTAGGAAGAGGAATCAGCCAATCATGTTCTGATCTACAGTGGATGGGGCAATTTCATGAGGGAGAACGTTGCTCTAGTCCTTGTGGAGGTTCTAGATTCATCACTGGTTAGATGATCTAACCAGTAAGTGTGTATCAGGTGGTCTAACCAGTGGGTGTATGTCAGGTGCTGAACAGTAGCAGCTCTGTGCTAGAAGGAGTCACTGTAGAAATGCTGCACACAAGGGCACATATATGTTCATATGTCTGTCACAAGCTCCACACACAACATGGAACCACTTTTACACACTTATGTCATCAGTGTTTAATCTAGAATCAACAAACATGTTGATGTCCAATGCTGTTAGCTGTTGCTAATATACTACTATAGTCCTGACTGTAATCATCACGGTTTGTCACCGATATTCAGAGAGTGCTGGATAAGAGCTGGTATTACATTACATTACATTCATTTGGCAAACACTTTTATCCAAAGCAACTTACAATATGAGGAAACATTCAAGTTTCAGGACAGTGTGAGAACCAGAGGAGAGTACTAAGTGCTGAAATCTTGTAAGAGTAGTATAAGAGTAGTGCATGGTGATATTAACAAAATAAATAGTAGGGTTATGAAAATTTTAGAACATTTCAATGTTGTGACAGATTCTACGCAGGCAAATTAGGCAGGAGATTGTCAGAGGGACAGAAATACGTCCCTGCTCCCTGTCTACAGAATACAGTCCAACATCACATAGCGAGATTGCTGAAGTAAACAAAGAACATGCTTACAATTATTTGTCAGTTATTCATTCAAACCAGACTGAAAAGAGAAAAATTCTTACAGATTCAGAGTGATTCCTTCATTCTTCTCTCACAACTGCAGGTGTGTGCGTATGTGCATGTTTTGTGGTGATTGTCCTGTCACATCAATCAATATACAGCTTTGTCTTTTATGCAAATCACATGCATTCAGAAACATACCTGTCTTTGTACAGGAACAGTCTCCAAAAACAGAAAAAAATCAACACTTTTACAATCCTGCACATGCCATTATAATAGGATTAACCGCTGGAAAAAAGTGGCAAAAGTGTCACAACGCCTAAAAGAGGTATAGCAACAGATTAAAAAAGATAACTTTGCGTACAGAGCACTTTATATACATTGAACAGCTCAAAGTTCTTCACAAGCACCATTTTGTGTGTAGCCCCTACCATTGCAATGACAGTTATAGCGTCCTTTGATCTGTATCCACCAGTCTTTCCAGGCAGATTTGTGCACATTAGGCAAAAATCCAGGACTAATTCTTGTTCAAAATGTGTGATTTTGCATAAACTGTAAATTAACTGTAATTATCTTTTTTTGGACCACGAGAAAAGGAATCAGAGGAAAAAAGAATTTCATCTCTATGAATTACGGTGCAGGACCCAAAAGCCTGTTGCTTTGTTAAACTGTTGTCTTGAGACCAGTCAGGCTCAACTGATGTGTCTAAGTAGCAGGAGGGACTAAAAACTAATGACCAAGTTTTGTCTGCATACATCTCACAGTTTGGCTTGCATAACATTTCAAATGAACTTTAACAGCAGTAAAAATATCAGTCTCTCTCATTCTAGTCCTTTATTCACATCTGAAAGTTATATTTCATCATCTGTGTAATTCAAGAGAAGTGGAGATGTACTTGTTTTAAATATCATATTAAGCTGGTAAAGAAAACAGTTCAAAGCCTTTCTGGCTAAAGTTTCTTCCAAGAGTGCCAATAAGTGTGTGTAGGGCTAAAAGAAAAGAAGAAAATCAGCAGTTTTTTTTTTCTTTTCAAAGTTTCACCATTCACCAAAGTACATTATAAAATATTTATATTCACTTCACTAGAATTTACTAGTAAATTAGTGAAAAGGTAAAGTGTAACTCTTTATAGTAGCTGTAAAATGTGACAGTAAAGTTTTACATTTTTAAATGAATTGATGATAGGTTGCGCCAAGAGAGACTGAACCTAAATTGTACCAAACTTTAAACTTAGTCTTATATATATATATATATATATATATACATATATACATAAACATATATACATATGTACATATACACATATATACATATACATATACACACACACACATATATATATATATATATACACAGTGGTACCCCGCTTAACGAACGCCTCACAGAACGAACGTTCCGCATAACGAACGTCGCTGTGACCGCGCGCGTGACTCGCTGAACAAACGCGTTTCACACAACGAACCGCACGTCACACGTGAAAAATCGAGTTTTACGTTAAAAAAATGGCTGAATCCGGCAAGATGTGTCTAAGATGAAGACAAAGCATCATGTTGTGTTATTTCTCCCCATTAGTGTCATTTTTTCCTGTTTTGATGTGTTTTTGGTG
>JBBPCZ010094552.1:0-11180 GCA_037974445.1 Brycinus macrolepidotus | reverse complement strand
CGCACAGAGCCCTGACCTCAACCCCATCCAACACCTTTGGGATGAACTGGAATGGAGATTGCAAGCCAGACCTTCTCATTCAACACCAGTGCCTTACCTTATAAATGCCCTACAGAATGAATGGGCACAAATTCCCAGAGAAACTCTCCAAAATCTTGTGGAAAGCCCTCCAAGAAGAGTGGAAGCTGTTATAACTGCAAAGGGTGGAACAACTCCAAATTAAAGTCTATGTATTTGAATGCAATGTCAATTTTTAAACATTTGATCTAGAGAAACTTAATAAACAGCTCACTGAAACTGAGACAGAGCTATTCACAAAAACTAGAAGAAATATTATGAAAATGAGTGGCAAAAGCTTATATCAAGCAATTTTGCAACAAGCCAGTCACATCAACAGTATCATGTCACTCTGACATACACTGAGCTGCAAAGTCAGTTGTCACAACATGCTATGTTATTTCCAAGAAAGTGGCATGATACTGTTTCAGAAAAATTGTCACTGTTTTTGATGTGACTCATGTCAATTGACATGAGTCACATCAAAAACAGCCTTTATGACAGATGATGCCTGTTGGGATGAGCCTTTAAATGAATTTATGGAGGTTAATGTCAGATGTCATGAAAGATTTAAGTAGGTGTCACGTTGCCCTGTGAAAAACATCTTACAGTAAAGTGTTGCCGATATGGGTAAGAAGTGAATGGATTGATTTTCATTTTCTGTTCAATATCAGTGTGTGTGGGTGCCATAAGTTAGCAGAGACATACAGTTAGAGTTAGCTGTGGGCACATCTGCATCATAAAATACCTGGTCTGCAAAACAGCCTCACGCCTCTCCTGTTTCTGAACAACAAGTGTTTGTCTTTTGAAAAAAAAAAAACTCAAAGAAATGCTTGGAACTGCTGTCATTACAGTTTACAACCCTGAAACAATTGGGGTTTCAGTGAAGGCAGATGTGCAAAGCCATATGTTCCCTGAAACACTGGCCACTTTCCACAAAAGTGAATTAAACTGATTATCTCTTATGCTGCTATCATGGTGTAGTCCCACAATATGCTTGTTTTACAGCATTGTTTGCTAAAAATATGGTGATTTAAACAAAAACATCCAGGCTGGTGTAGTGACATGTCAAGATTATTGCAGCTGTTCTAAATCTCACTCTTCTGATCCTTCGTTGATTAGCCTTGATTCTGCAACAGCTTGTTATTTTGTCAGATTGCTCAGAGGATGAAACAGGTGTTCACAGAGTGGTTGCTAGTTGACTATAGTCAAACTCCTGTTCTGTTAACATTAGATTTCCTTGTTTTGTGTCTTTAAAAGTTTGGTGAAAAATCTGAAAAAAATTTTTTTACACAATTTTCTATTAACCCCACATAGAGCTGATCAGTAAAGACATGTCTGGAATTCAAATTTTGCTTAACTTAAGCTACAAGGTTGATGTTGATAATGAACACAAGAAATCAATTGTCACCCAAATAATTTCTGTAAATACTACGGGTGGCACAATACCACTATTTTTATGTCCAATACCAATCTTGATATCACAACCTTGAGTATCTGCCAATACTGATATTAACAATATACTATCTTTTTCCTTATCTTAAAGAACTGAGCTGTTATATGTATGTGATTATACATTTACCTGGATGTACTCTGAATTCCGCAACCTACTTCCTATGTAGTGAGCTATGTAATTTATGAAATTCAAGTTTCTACATATAGGGCACAATTTGTCCATTATGGAATTCTGTATACATGGCTGAATCACCAATGCCTCTTTGTTAGATATATTACGCACCGTTTGGGAGTAGGGAGTCATTTGAGACACAGCCTTACTTCTCATAGATGTCCTGACACATCTCTCCTAATGGCACATTGGTTTAGTTAAGCTAATAAGTGATAGATCAGGTTTTTTCTGACATCTGATCAAGTGATTTTGGCCTGTATCAGACCAATACCGAGTATCAGATCAATGCAACCATAGTACATACACTATATGGGCAAAAGTATTGGGACTCATCTGTTTTTCAGGGTTTGATTGCGAGCCAGGCCTTCTTGTCCAACCTCAGAGCCTGATCTCATAAATGCTCTATAGAGTGAATGGGCACAAATTCCCACAGAGACTCCAAAATCTTGTGGAGAGCCTTTCAAGAAGAGTGGAAGCTGTTAGAGCTGCAAAGGGGGACCAACTCCATGTTACATTAGTAATATGTATTTGAATGCAATGTCATTAAAGTCCCTGTTGGTGTAATGGTCCGGTGTCCCCATACTATTGTCCATATAGTGTAGATTCCCAAAAATTCTGCTCAGACTGCTTGCACATCTTCATTAAGGTAGTGCAGACTGTCGGTGTGGTTTAGGGCACAGTATGACTTACTGTGAGCTATAAAACTGAAAGATAATGAGAAATAAAACTCGACACACCTGACCCAGCCTAAAGGCAGCTGCTTAATTACCCAATAAGTTGACCTAGGGGTGCTAGATAAGAAAGAGCACAAAGATGTGCATAGCAAACCATATCTGCCTGTTTTCATTGCTGGCCCAATAAACAAGGGTGGAATAAATAATCCCCCCTACAGCTTAGCCCAATGATTACTCGGGAAATACAGTTGTGTTTAATGGTGCCTAAAATGATAAATGACTGGATGTGTGGTGAGACACGGCTCCTCAGTCCAGGATGCGTCTCAGTACATCTCACGCTATTGATCAGGGCTGACTGAGACAGGCTGATGTGAAAATAATTTCCCTTCGCTGAGCGCTTTCAAAGAGGGATATCGACATGTTCACTTCTGCATCAAAGTTAGGCTGTCTGAGGTAATGCGTTCTCTTTGTTCCCTCTTTCAAGAGCACAACTGATGGCAGGTTTAAAGACACACGATTTGAGATAAAAAAAAAGCAAAAAAGCTGTTATTTTGTAGCAAAAGGCCTAAACGAGGAAGGCCACTTTGTTTGCAGGAGCTGTTTAGCTGCCCAGGGAGGAGTTTTACAATGACTTCGGCTAAAGGGGAGAGAATGCATAGTATTAGATTAGAGTTCACATTAGTGTATTTTGTAACAGAAGAGAGGAAGCCCTTAGGAGGTGTGTGTGTGTGTGTGTGTGTGTGTGTGTGTGTGTGTGTGTGTGTATTGATATAATCACATTATGCATTACTGCAAGATGGGGTGACTACCAGGAATGAGTAAAAGGAAAAAAGGGAAGAAATGTGTACATTGACAAAAGTGATAGCCTTAAGTGGCCATACCATGGGGAAAAAAATATTCTCTTGATTTTTTCAAATGAAAGACTTTGATTTACAGTATTTTCAAATATTAACAATAAATATTGTTGACATTTTAAAATGTACTATTGACCCCCTCTATACAGACTGTATATGGAAACTACACTGTTGCCTGTTCTGAACACATTTACAAATATTCACCTGTTTACAGCAGTTTCATAGAGTAATTCCACCTGAATGAGGCAACCAATCAGGTCTTTTACACAAATATGAAAGGCACAGTAACAAAAAGAGCCTGTCTAAGTCAACAGGATAAAGAGAGGATGGAAAATTGTTGTTTCAAAATTTGTTCATGATTTTTTGGGTCATAAGTAGACCTCAATGAAAAAAAATAAATAAATATACAAAAATGTACAATATGGGATCTTTAATCTATTTAATATAAAGGCCCAAAGTCTATCTTATGTACTTAACATTTCTCATGCCTCATTAAGATTGTCTCTCCCTATTTCTTGACCTTTTCATTTGTTTTCAGTCATTTTGTCTGGTGAAATGATCTTATTCCATTGGCAGATCATCTTGCTTGTTTGTATGTATGGAAATCAATTGAATTATCTTAAAATGTTCTTACAACAATCTTTCACCGAGGCAATTATTATCAATAAAGGGGTCTTAGAGCAGTTTTTTAAAATTTGGGACCTAAGTATAGAATTACATAATTTTATTTACAAGTATATGTACAGTATATGATCCGTGGTCACTGAAAGATCAGCCTGAGTTTTTTTTTTTTTTTTTTTTTTTACCATTCTAACGGTTCATTTGCCAAGATATACTGTTTTATGCAAAAGTTTAAGTACTCCTGGTCAAATGACGTGAAGTAAGATTATATAAGTGAATTTATATTAATATATACATATATATTTTTTGTGTATACTGCTGGAAACTGTGAATTTCCCTCTGGGATGAATAAAGTATGTATGTATGTATGTATGTATCTATCTATATATCTCTCTCTCTCTCTATATATATATATATATATATCCTGTATATAGACTTTATAAAGGAGTCTTCTATGGTTGTGTTATAAGTGACTGCCAATTTTATCAGCATAATTTACCATACAGGTGCATTTTGTTGTTTAGAATCATAGACAGTAGTCCATCTGTGTCTCTGTATCATATATCAGCCCCCTTTTATATGTGCAGGAAATTGCATAGATTCTGACTGGTGTAAGTGCTTTTTGTAAAAATCTGACAGACCCAGACACCATAAAACGGTGTCTGGATCTGTCAGATTTGTAAAAAGAAGATTGTCCAACCGATGTGTCTTTAGCAGATATGGTCAGAAATGCATCTCCAGGTAATGGAGGGAAAATAGCAGGCCATTTTTGCAATGGCCCCATTTTGAGCATTTTCATGCATGGTTAGAAATTCCATACTTGTATGAAAGTTCAGAGTATTTCTTTGGTCTCCTGATTATAAAAATAGAAAGCTACAGTTCACATTTGGTTATTGCATGCATTCCTTTCTAAAGTCATTCATCATTTCCATTATCTTGAAAGTGTTTGGACTGGGAATATGGTTTAGCTGCATAAAACCCTTCCAGAATATTAAATCCATTCTTAAATATAACAGAATGTGTGAAGAGATTTTGAATGTATCATTTCCTTCTGGTTTTGTTTTTCATGTATTCACGCATAATGATTTTTAATGAGAGGTAATTGCCTCCAGTCTGTATGTAAACAGCTAGGCATGTCAGACATTTACTAATGTACTGGTGCATCAAACATTTCAGGCTTTTAGTCACCTATTGAACTCCATGAAGCGCTGAGAAATTACTCCACTGGAATGTGGCTTCTTTCCTCGTTTACCTTGTTTACACTGCTGCCAAAGATAGAGCGCTGCCATGAAAATGAAAGCATGAGCAAGACGAAAATGTCTAGGACTGAAAAGTTGTCTGTGGATGAGTGTAGCATCTGTTGAATTGCAAAGCTGAGAGCACACTTGATATTCAGAGACGATTTTAACAGAACAAAACGGCGTGTCAGAATCAATTAGCGCTCTGAGGCTACAGCAATCACAGATTGGAATGTCGTAATTACGACCTGCTGTAGGCTGCCGTCTTTTCCTTTGTCGGGGAGATTGATTTTGAGGAAACAAGTCGAGAAACAGTATGTCACAAAGGATTTCTTTTTCCTCACAGGGGACAAAAATGAAAGGGTCATACACATCCCAAAATGCAATCAGTTTGATAATCTGTTTGATGTAATCTAATTGAACGGCGAGACCATGACGGCTCATAGATATCGTGGATCAGTGAAATGAACATAAATAGCTCGTTCTGCGATCCTCAGGGTTTTCTGAGTAATCTGGAAAATCTTTCGTGTCGCTTCTGTTCTGAGGCATCGTTTTTTATGCCGGCCTTTAACATCTACATCCCATAACCAGGAGTAAACACATCTGAATAAGTCTTTATAAAAGTCAAAGGCTTGTAGTGGTCTCAAATGGTGGATGTTCCTCCACCACCACCTCCACCATTCTCCACATGTTGTACTGACTAAGCTGAACTCTAACGCCTGAGTGGTCACACATTTCTGCTTGCTAAACAGTGACCCATGTTTGAAACCTAAGTGTATTGTTCAACGAAGCAATTCATAAAAATAGAAGTGTGCTCCATTTTTGGGATGCCATCACCCAGTTCCTTCATAAATAGAAACAGCATTCCACAACTAAAACTAACTCTTTTCACATGTAGTAATTTAGCAGCTAATATATATGTAAATTAACCCATACCAGTGATGTGGGAATAAAATACTATTTGGGCAGAATAGTGAAAAAGGGGGTCAGCTTGATTCAAACAATTTCCAAACATGGTACATCCAGTAACATCAGGCTATTGTCTATTCCTGACAGCGGTGCAGTCATCACCCTACCTATTCCAACATAACGACCCTGAACCACCCTAGATCAACCAAAATGCTAAATCCACATAAACCCAACCAACAGGGGCAGGGGCAGTTCAAATCCCAAGACTGCTAGTGGCACCACTGAGGTATCCTTGAGCAAGGTACTGTCCCCACACACTGCTCCCCGGGCGCTGTGTTCCTGGCTGCTTGCTGCTTCACTTGGTGAATGGGTTAAATACAGAGGAAGAATTTTGTGCTGTTCACACTGTGTGCTGTGGTGTGTTCACGTATGACAGAATGGTCACTTTACACTTTTTACACTGCACCCCAACACCTCTCACTGGGGCAGCTGGTGGCCTGGTGGTTAGGGAGTTGCCCCTGCAATTGGAAGGGTTCGAATCCCAGGACTGCCAGTTGCATCACTGAGGTACCCTTGAGCAAGTTACCGTCCCCACACACTGCTCCCCTGGCGCTGTGTTCCTGGCTGCCCGCTGCTTCTCTTGGTAAATGGGTTAAATGCAGAGAACAATTTCATACAGTTCACACTGTGTGCTGTGCTGTGGTGTGACAAGAGTAAATGTAAAGATAGGAGAATATTTTGATGTTTGTTATTGTTATTAAGATTCACGAAACTTAAAAGATGGAGAACGCTAAAAAAAACCCCACTACTGTGGACACCACTTTGGGTCGAACATTTGCTGATAGGCCCAATGCTTAGACAGTTCTGCAACTTGGAAGCCCCTGATGTGGAGTTTAGAGGGGACATGTCCCCATGTGTGCATTCCTTTTACCAGGCTAATACACAGGTAGGTAACATCAGATTTGAACTAAAAGACATGTGGACCCCCCTGCAGATCTTAAAGTATAATCAATGAATTATTCAAAGACAACCACATGTATGCCTTTCTTGAAAAATCTTTATTAAACTCTCCATGCTGTTTGTATGCCATAAAATTCTGGTTAAAACCTTTACCCTATGAAGAAACATTTCTATCCTGATGGTCCCTTCCATAATGACTCCATCCTCATCCACTTAATAGTTTGAGTATGAAAATGATACAATCCATATATTACAAACATATTCCAAATACCAAGATTCTTCTTCTAGTCTTGGTGACGCTCAGTGTTTGCTAATATTACTCTTTATTGTAGTGGAAAAGGTGATTGTTAATACCCAGTATACTATAATGAAATGTGTCCTCTTTTGCAAGGTGTATCTTAACTGCAGGCAGCTAATAGGCATGAGTTAATAAAGAAGTATGAGCTATTTTCTTCCCAGAGCTGATAATTGTGTTGTTGCTATGGACTGGTGACCAGTCTCTTCCTCACTGTGCCCCTGGAGAAACAATAGCAGGTTGACCTCGCTACTTTCCTCCTCACAGCCAGCATGCTAATATTAGCAAACTGATATGTTGTTAAGACCCAGCCTCCACAAAACGACTCTTTTTTTTCTCTTATGAGCTTAACAACTGTTATGGAACCCTAACTGCAGAGATAATTGCATGGTTGTTATGGAATTAATGCAAGACAGATTTCATTGTATTAATTTACGTTGAGATTAATTGTGCTGATGAAGCTTGCAGTTAGCCAGATGAATGTATACCATATTTTGTAGGCATGCTTGTACAGATATGGGAACCAGAAATGCCATCAGCAATCCACCAAATCCATCTTAAGCTCATGTTACATGGATGATTACTTTTGTATACATTTGTACTATGTGCCATTTTTGGAGTCTGTCGGTGGTAGGATTGGTGGAACATTGGAGGATTGCAATTTGTATGCTCCCTGCTCCTTCCTTGGGGTCAGGGATTGGTTGGATTTTGGACTGATGTGCATAAGACTCTCGTCAGTCTATAGACCTGTGCTTACCATTGTCTTTGTTTTGTCCTATAAAATTTGATACATGTTCCAAGTTCAATATGTATGACCCTCTGCCTGTTTCTGACTTTGTTTGTGCCTTGCTTCTTTGGTACTGAGTATTTTGATGTCTATAAATCCTCTTGTAAATCCTCTTGTAAGTGTGGTTAGGAGGAAGTCAATCGGTTTTCTCCTGGTTTTGGCTTAGTTATGGAGTTCAGTGAATAGTAAATAAAATGGATCATTTCAAATAATACCAAATATGATGAAACTTAAGGTTACAAGTAAAAAAGCCTTTAAAAGACAGTAACATGATTTTTGACTGTTGGAACAAGTGTCTAGAATAGGCTGATTCATTCAATTTAACAGGTCATCAAATGAGCAGTTAATACACACATTACACATCTGATGTGTCTCAGAAAGCAACTGGTCAACAAGTTAGCTAGCCTTACACTCCTGAAATTAAATCCACCAAATAAACCTTGTTCTTGACAGCCACATAATTAAAGGACTTCCCAACAGTGCTCCAGTTTCACACTGTGCTCACACTTTGCTTGATGTTCAGGCAGTTTATAGATGTCAACCTCCTTGAAGATACAATAAACACCTGACAGGTCACAGATGTTGAAAAAGGCTTTGCTGTGAAGCTCAAAGTCTCTGCTGGGTCTCTGAGGGGCTTTTAAAGTTTCAGTTTGCCAATTGTGCTTTGAGGTCAAAGTGGTGGTCTTTCTATCATTCGGAGCCTTGCCTTCTTACTGGGGTCATCTCGCTGCCCACTGAGGGAATGAGGGGTTTTGTTCTCCTGTGGAGACAGGTGACAACTCCATACAATGAGAGACATTTTCAAGAGAGAGAGAGCGAGAGAGAGAGTATAAGAAAGTGTCAGAACATTCTGATTCACAGGTGAGAGGCAAAAAGCTGAGCACATTTGTGATTCTCTGTTCGTACCTGTTGTGAGAGTCTCTCCTGCATGTCTGATTGCACTGCAGGGAACAGATCCTGACAGGGGCTTTAAATACAATCAAAATTTCTCAAAATGGTTCTATTCATCAATCATACCTGGTCATCTATGGAACATTACTTAATACTTTCAAGTTCAACAGAGGAAGTGTTTGGTTGCCCTTCTCATATTGTTATAGCAACCTTCTTTTTGACAGACCTTTGACAGATATTTGATAGATATTTCATGAGATTCAGCCCAAAGGCAGCTTTTGTACTATGTAAATAACCTTTTTATATTATTATTGTCATTTTTACCCATTTTTCTCCCCACTTTAGTTCAGCTATCTGCCCAGAGGTATCCAGATTCCACGGCTAATTAGCGAATTCAGCTAAGGTTCACACATTGCTGACATAGTTGGTCAACTTAACATCTATGAAAAAGCTCTGCCAACAGAATGGGATGATCTGGAGCCTCTAGAGTGACTTTGCACATTTAGATGAGTTGGCTGAGAATCACATCTGGTCCTGTGTTGAATTAATGTTTGCAGCAACTAACTAGACTTCTAATGAGTGTTACAAGAAGCTTCTCAATCTGTTATAACTGACCCCACTTGTGGACTATGCTAACATTTCCACTCACTGCACATTCAGCCAAATTATTCATAAGTGGGAAAATGTTTGAAAAACAAATTATGACTTAATGTGTCTTCAAGATGTGAAGATTATCTGCACTGTGATGGACTGGCGACCTATCCAAGGTGTTTTTTCACCAGGGTGTTTTTTCACTGTTACTGCTGGGATAGCCTCTGGCAGCCCCCAAGACCCTGGTTAAGGATAAGGGATTCAGATAATGGATGGATGGAGGGATGGTTGGATAAATGGATATGATGATGACTCTGAAGGTTGTACCACTGCATATGCCCTAATATTTAATTCCATGAAGACTGATTTGTTGGATCAGGTTCTTTTAGGCTCGTAGTCCCCAAGAGGGGAAATCTTCGGCAGCAGAGACGACCATTCTATGACTTAGAGCTACTGCTGCCAATGCCAATAACCCTATGGTAGAAGAAATTATTAAAAAAAGTATCACAGTCATGAATAACACGATAGGAAATGGATCATGAGATATATTCACGTAAAATCCCTGAATATATCCCTGAATATGTCCCTGAATAGTTAAAAAAAATTGCTAATAAAATGCCATTAAAAGAACTTGTATTCATGCAGCAGGAATTTACAGTAAGTGTCAGATATAGGAATATGAAAAGGTAATGCATCTAGAAAATTCAATATGTGTCCACTAATATTCTAATTATAGAGGCAGAAGTCTCTTGGTGGGAGTCTCTATAAATGCTCCACTTGCACAGGGTGGATTTTCTCTTGATGGAACATACATCTAAAATGAAAAGCCCTGAGTTACTTTGCAAGGCAAATGCAATTTCGCCAACTGAGTTTCAATAATGAAGTTACAAAGTAATATTTCAGCCGGGACACCGGTTCATTTACTAGCTGCCTTGTGCAGTGATTAAAACATACCAAAGGGCAAGGAAATTAGTATAAGGAATGTTATAGCATCCATATTTTATTTGCAGCTAAAAGATTCAGCAGAAAAACCTCAATTAAAAAGGTACTGGTCCGGTTTATAGTAAGTGTCCCTCATAACTGTGTAGGTACACAGAAATAATGCAAGTAACAACGTAAATAATGACGGCATATTCACTGTCACAGACTATATGGATTATAGTAGTACATCTTATGTAATTATACATATGTACAAACTTACACAAGTGTATCTTAATGTAATTGCATTAGTAGCCTATTGCTTTATTTTTGCTGTACACTGAAAACATTTGGGTTTCACATCAAAAGATGAATATGAGACAAGAGATCAGTATTTCAGCTTTTATTTCCAGGTATTTACATCCTGATCTGTTAAACAGCTTAGACGATAACATTGTTTGTAACAGAACACAAAGTTTTTAGGTGAGCAAAAGTATAGGAGCAGATAGACTTAAGATTAATTAAAGTGAATAATACTTAATATTTAGTTGCAAATCCTTTGCTTGCAATAACAGCAATAAAAGCCTGTGACCCATTGACATGACCAAACTTTTGCATTCTTCTGTTGTGATGCTTTTCCAGGCTTTCACCGCTGCCTCTTTGAGTTGTTGTTTGTTTTGGGGAGTTTCTCCCTTCAGTCTCCTCTTTAGCAGGTAAAATGCATGCTCAATAGGGTTTAAGTCTGGAGATTGACTTGG
>JBBPCZ010094541.1:0-11180 GCA_037974445.1 Brycinus macrolepidotus | reverse complement strand
GGGGGGCCTTTGGTGCATTTTACCGTCTATATAAGAAACCATATACTATGGTGCGATACTGAAATACAGGTGCTGTATTTAATGATCCAAAGCTAAAAGCACAGTGAATCACTGCTCATTTCCCTTTAACAACAGGCAAACGTCACTCCGCCTTCCTCTGCGGGACACTGAAGTGGAGTCACTATGACCCGGCAGCCCTGCTGAATCATTTTCCAATTCATCCGAGAAACAAACATGTTTCCAATACAGTGTGGTAAACAAGACTGTAATTTATGAAAATCACATAGTAGCGAATATTGATGCATAAATTGATCCTTTCATGACACAGCTGCCGTGGACTCGTACAAAGTGGTTTTTGGCCCATATTCAACATTTTGTATTTTATTGTTTGAATTTAAGTACCAAAAACAGAATTCATTTACCTGACCATTTTCCAGCCTCTCTTTATAAAATTAAAGAGTTCTACTGTGCCTTAAATCCTAACATATGTAAATGAACTCTGTCCTAATTAGCTCCCCTCATTCAAAAGGCAGGCTGAGACACTGCTTATAACTTCAGAATGGACGGGGCTTAACTATTATAGGCTAAATAGGCAGATATATGTACATGTGTTGGTTTCTGTGACATTACAAGAACAAGGAATTCAAAACAGGCAGCTTAGTTTCCATATATGTACATTTACATCCTTTCATTGATGATTTTATCCAAAGCAACTTAATTTTTGCAAATGTAATGTTAGGAGTCTTTCCCAAGGACTCTTATTGTGCTTTTCCACTGGCGAAAGGAACCTCGCCATACTGCAAACGAATGTCTTTTCATTACAAATAAAGCAACCCAGACCCAAGCTGAACCCGAGCCGCTCGATGGCAGGGCTAAAAGTGGGCCGCAGGCCAGCTGACTGCATCACTTTCTGATTGGTCGGAATGTTGTCATGACAACAGATGGACTTGGAAAGAAGCCATTTTTTTACTTTCCGCTGGTTCGACTCCATGATCACGGTTTTGAGACGACGATAAACTGTGGGAGAGAACTGAGTCGTAAAATCAAAACATGATACAACTTCAGTACCATCACAGTACAGTTTAGATACAGCACAGTTCCTTGATAATTAGAAAAATGATTTTTTGGTATAGTGTGATTGGGGCCCAGGGTAAGAATCAGGCCCTACTCTGCTGTTTGGAGGGCAGCGAGATTATACACTTCACTATCCAACCATTGACCACACAGGCTAGGCTGTACATGACATTGGAAACCCTGTCATACATGCTAAATGTCCGATGACATTGCGTTAGCAGTAGTTTGAGAAGATATGGTGAAACTTCATGTGACTCGGAAGCCTGTGACACCTTCACCCTCCCAGTCTTGGTGGTATCGTGTAAAGGGAGGAGCCCTAGCCAGAAGATGGAACTGGAGATTACTAAATTGAGGAGGAAATTGTGTGGAAAGTTTACTTCAGTAAAAGTAAGGGCCCTTTAACATAGAGCATGACCTTTTTGCTGTGTGAGTGCTCTATTTATTTTTTCACTGTAAATAGTCAGATACTTTTAGTCTACAATTTGTATATACTGTTCTTTTTGCACTGTTTACATTTGTGTATATCGGTCAATGTGTTCCATTATTCTACTCTTATCCTACTTTTGGTTTTAGAGTTATTGCACTATTGTCTAAGAGTTATATTTTACTGCATGTTGTACATGTTTAACTGTGTTTGTGACAAATAAACATCTTGAATCTTGACTGCAGGTCAAGGGCTCTTTTAGAGAACATAGAGGATCATCCTGTTCACAGAAATAACGAAATTTTATGCTTTACAAGAATGCTTCATCCCTTGAATTGCACAGAAAACAAATCTTCAGTTTTACTGAATTGGTCGAAATGAAATGTAGTATTACTCCCCACGCTAAGCTTTTGGGTCACCTCGACCCCCATTTTCCTCTTTCGTGTTTTGTGCTGTTGCTATGGGAACTGTAATTGGTCAAATGGAATCATGCTGATGTGCGCTAAATGGCAGATACAGAGAACTATTATTAGTATTATAAGTAAATGGCGCCAATTTGGCATTTATTCATACTGAGAAAGTTCACAGACGTGGCAGAATTAGTCACTGACTCAGAACAATACACCCTGGTTTGTTTTAGCCCTTGAATGATGTGTTCTTCATTTCTGTTGGAGTGATTGATAATGCGGTAATGCATTCGGGAAACAAAGGCCGCGGCGAATCAGCCGCCGCACGTTAAACTGTTTGACTAAGCTGCTTTAGCTCTGAGCTTTTTGTCCAGACAGAAACGTACACACGTGCCCTGCCGCTGCCCTTCACAAACCACAAACACTGCTGGTTCACTCATTACCAGCGAGTTATAATGGTTCTCGTCCTTACATTGATTTCAGAACCAGAATCAGAAAACCGTTATCGATCCCGGAAGAAACTGCTCACTGCACGGACACACAGAGACACAAAGACAAGAACAAAATAAAATATAACAAAAGTCAAAATAAAACTCTCCAGAAAGTGCTCTGAAAAAACACTAATACTATGTATATACAAAACGCTTTGATAAGTAAGAGAGGTGGATAGAACTATTATAGATAAATAAATAAAATTACTGCTGAAGGAGTTTACTAGTTGACCCTTAGAACCTGAGCATCACAGATCCGTAAATTGTCATCGTACGGCAAAACAGCTCCTTATGTGGAAGTTTCCCCAGTTTGTCTGGATGCTCGAGGTGTCAGACGTCATGCTGAGCTTTGTTTGGTGTTCCTGTGCCACGTAGAACCAAAGTTATTGTAATTTAAAAAACGTGTAATAGTAATAACCATTACTGGGGTTTTATAAACGGCATCACATGCAAATGCCCATAAAGAACGAAAATGAACAAACGTATTTTATTTTAGGTTTTGGAAACAAACGGAAAAAAACACAAGGTCTTTGAACCCGGGAGAACTTTCAGGATAGTCTCCGCCCACAATTGGAAGGGGAAAACCCACAGAGGGAGGTGGTCCGGAGAACGACTGAGTGGCGGCGCGGCGAGCGAAAGAGCAGCAAACAGTGTAGGAGAGCAAACACCGGTTTTAGGCTGTTTTACACCGTTTTTATTTGTTGAAGTCAGATTTTACTAATACACTCTGTGTTCTAAAGGTTAACACAAATAGTAGTTTAGAGTTGTTCCCTATTCTGAGTCCGTTATTGCAGACAATAGTGACATTAGTAGTAGTAGTGATATTGCACATGATAAAACTGTTGCACACAATAAACAACTGCACATAATAACAGGATATTGCATGTAATAATAATGATGTAGCACACAATAAAAATTACACATCTGAGTAGCAGCAGGTTATTGCACAGATTATCGTGTGGGCGTGTGACAGGGGGAGGAGTTATAAAGTCTCATACTGTCATTATTCAGTTCTGTTTAATGCTTTGGTTCTAAATACTCCTACCAATCCAATACACACGAACTCATATCATGAAACTTTATGTACCCTCAGATTCCTCATTAAGTGCTGCTGTACTTGGCCTGTAAAGTGGTTCTGTTTAATAAAGTGATTCTGGAGTCTTTGCTAAGAAAACATCCTTCTGTTTTCCCCAGTTTTTCAAGGACAAAACTGAAAGGTGACAGCAATTATCGCTCAACCCAAACACAGTAAATGTTTACTGTCAATTTGGCTGGACCTTATCGCCAATTAAATCCACAAACTTTATTTGTACAGTGGTTTTGTACATTGTCCCAAAGCTTCTCCAGAAATGTGGATGCAGTTTCATAATGTACATCACTGAGGGAGATGATGTCAGGAAAAACTCCTTAAGAGCATGAAGAAAAACCATTGAGAGGAAGCAAGACTCCAAAGGAGAAACTCTTCCAAAGCGTGAGAAGGAACCACTTAGTGGAACCAAGACTCAAAAGGAGAAATTCCCTCAGAACCTGAGGAGGAACCACTGAGAGGAACCAAGACTCTAAAGGCAAAATTCTCTAAGAGCATGAACCTGGACTCAGAAGGACATACTCTCTAAGAGCATGTGAAGGAACAACTGAGAAGAACTTAGACTCAAACGGAGAAACACTTGAAAGGCATGAAAAAGAACCACAGAGAAAAACCAAGACTCCAAAGGAGAAACTCTCTGAGAGCACGAAGAAGAACCACTGAGAGGAACCAATACTCAGAAGGACATAATCTCTAAGAGCATGAGGAAGAATCACTGAGAAGAACCAAGATTCAAATGGAGAAACTCTTCAATAACATTAGGAAGAAACACTAAAAGAAACCAAGACTCAAAAAGAGAAATTCCCTAAGAACCTGAGAAAGAACTACTGAGAGAAACCAATACTCAAAAGGCAAAACTCTCCGAAGGCATGAGGAGAAAAAACTGAGAAGAGCCAAAACTCAGAAAGAAAACAGTCTCAAAGAACATGAGAAAGAACCACTGATATCCCTTTTCCACCAACAGGGAAACGGGATCCGAGTTGGTTTGCGCACCAAATTTAGAACCGTTCGGACCCTTTTAACCAAAATAAATTGGTGGTTTGAACATTCTGGTGATGGATTTTTGCAGAAATTATTTGGGCTGGTTTGGGTGACAATTGACTTCTAGTGTTTGCAATGTTAGCCTCACAGCTGCTGCTCAACAGTAAAGAAGCAACGTCTGGACACGAAGTATGACTTTGCTGATCGACTTTGGTCAGTGTAAAAGTTGATTTTTCATACTGTTCATTTAAATCAAACCATAACATCTAAAAAACAAAAACAAGTTTCAATCTTTACTTGTTATTATTATCTATCTCTAAAACGTCTTCTGATTTTTAATAATGTCACTGTAGACAGGTCCATATCCAAGGCAAAATCATTGCACTGGAAATAAATGAGGCTCATATCGGCAAATCTTGCTATGCTGACAGACAAAAAATGGAATGAAACACGCGTACAGTTTTTATATGTATATATTCCACATGTGCATGTATCTACGAAATACGATCTGCCTGATTTATTAATGGTCATAAATAATCTGTTTATCCTTTTAGCTTTTAACAGGCCCAGTGTCTACTGTTTTAGTCAAAGTTAAGTCAAAGTAAACTTTATTGACATATCAGCTATATACATGCATACAAAAAAGACACAGAATACACATATGTGAATAAAATATAAACTCTAAACTAGACGTAAAAATGTGCAATTTAGTATGAAGGGTCATTTTTAATATCCAAAAATTGTGCAAATGTTTCATCAGCAGTCAAGTGGAGACTAAACAATACTGACATATAATTGTGTGCTTTATATGTAAAAATGATCAGCTGCAGTTCAGTATAAATATACAGTCAATCTATGAAAAGTAAACATCTACTGTTTACTAGGCACCATGTGACTTCACCTCCAGAATATTTCACACAGATTCAGTTCTCTGACAGAAAAGATAAGTTAAATTAAATGAAAAAGCTCATCTGTCTTGGGGTTGTATACATTGCCTTGACTGTGCATGTGGTCCAAACAGCCCTGATCAAGGAGATAAATTAGGGTTTTCTAGCTTTTCTCTCCATTTCAAGTATGTTTTTTCAGATATGACTAAACACCTTATGTGTTTAGGATAAATAAAGTTTGAATATGTGTGATTTAGCAGGATGATACGCCATGTTCACTTGTGTTTCCTATGCTAAAACTGATGCTAATGCTGACCATAGACAGTGTTATATACGATGCATTTACATTAACATTTACAGTTGTGGCATTTTGTAGATACTCTCATCCACAGCAGCTTCTAAAAGCGCTTTAAAATAAATAAGAGTCCAAAAAACCCTGAGCTAAGAGACTGTTTGAATAATAGTCCCTGTGGATACATGGAACATAAAAATGTACAGAATACAGTAATAAGACACAGCATAAGTACAATAATGGTAATAATCACAAACTCACTGATGTTTGAGGCATTTTGGATAAATGCACTTAATTACTCCAAATTCTTCCGGATAAATTTACTTAAAAGCAACCAAAGGTGCAGACACTCAGTCTCAGGGCATTCAATCTCATGAAAGCAAAGCGTGCTTTCATATGTGGGGGTGGAGGCCAAAATCATATTTATAGCCATAGTTCTAATTTGACAGAGGTGTGGCAGATGTTTTGCCACTGATAAGTTTGCTCACCAAATTTTAAAGGGGTGGAGATGTTTTTTGCAAACTACTGGGTACTTTCTTGGTAAGTTGGCATGGGAAGCAGCGACGTTTCCAATCCTGATGTTTTATTTTGAGAACTGATCTACATTTACATTATTTCTCAGCCTTTTTATTTTAAATGACCACCAATTTTGGCATATCACAGGTGTAGGTGTAGTGTTTGGAGTCTTGCCCAAGGACTCTTATTAGTGCTTTATTCAAGACTCTTATTGATCCTGTGTGGTGAGTCCAAAGACTCTTATTGGTCCTGTGTGGTGAATCCAAAGACTCTTATTGGTGGTGTGTGGTGTGTTGCTCAGGGTCGGAATCCAACCGTACTCTCCTGCTTGGAAGGCAGCGATGTTATCCACTACACTAACCAATCACAATTCTGGTACTAAAATCTTTACGCAGTAAAATGATATATCTGTCCAAAAGAGAGCAGAACATCAACAGGAGAGCCAGGTTTTCAGCAGATTACCAAATGTCTCCCCTGTGTGATGTTAGGTTTCATTGTTCTGCTCGCCTCTATAGAAGAATGTGCAAAATAGTCAGTGTAGTGGGCAGGTTGGTGGGGCATCGCCCCATTTATTGGCCCAAAAGTAGATTGTGTCTACTTTTCCTTCTATCTTCCTCCTTTGCTTTTTGAATACACAGATAGCCATGAATGCTCTACATTATATAGGAAATTCAACAACATTAGTCCGATATTATCACGACTTCATTGGCTTCTGATCAAATTTCATATTGATTATAAAATTCTACGATTGCCATATAAAGCCCTGAACAGACTTGCACCCGAATACCTCCCTGAACTTATTTCTTGCTACGAACCTCTACGGCCACTTAGATCTCAAGGTGCTGGCTATTTACTTGTCCCCAGAATTATGAAAGCTACAGCAAGGGGCCAGAGCCTTTTCTTATAAAGCCCCCCAGCTTTGGAACACTCTTCCGAATAATTTTCAAGATTAAGCCGCAGTCTCAGTTTTTGAGTCTAGGCTGAAAACCTACTTGTTTAGTCAGACTTTCTGTAATTAATTTTCTATAATTATAGAGCTGGGAGGTGGTGGGCACAGAGAATTCAAGTAAACTGGGATGCTGCTGCTGTCATCCCACCACTCCTCATGTTCACTTAGGTTTGTTGGTGGTGGAGTGGAGGGGGTGCCAGCGTCTCGGGGTGCTCTCATGTCTATCATACCCTTTGACTCTGCCCTTTCTAGCTAGCCCGCTATAACGAGGTATGCCGGAGTTTCAACTTGTAGTCTTTACAGTTATAAATTATACCCTGTAAACTTAAAAAGTGTAAAGTGACTATTTGTCCTACATGAATACATTTAAACAGAACTAACTCTGTTTTCTTCCATAACATTTTTGGACCATCTTCTCCAAGGGGAACTGCTGCCCATCTGTCTAGCCTGGGTGGCTGATCACCATCAGGGCTCTGGGTCACCATCTCATCCCGAATCTGCAGTCACTGGGGTCCCTTGCCCAAGTGTCCTCAGCTGCTTTCAACGCTGCACATGCTCCTCCTCCATTCAAGGGCAACTGCTGTTGAAAAGCTCCAGCAGAGATTGTTGTTCCTGTTGCTGTGAACCAGAGACTCTCAAACTACTCCTACTGACTCTAACTGTACCCACTCTGTTAGCCATATATGGCCAATCTGTTCAGCAGTGATTAAGTCAGTACATGAAGGCCTTCTATTTAGTCTCTTAGAAAGACTCTCCATAGAGACTCTCTTTCTCTCCAGGTCCACCAGAGGAGGACAGGTTCCCCTTTTGAGTCTTGGTTCCTCCTGAGGTTTCTTCCTCCAGCTTTAGGGAGTTTTTCCTCATCTCTATTGCCATTGACTAACTCACTAGGGGCTTGGATCTGGATTCTTGTGACAACACTGGTTGTAAAAAGCGCTAAATGAATAAATTTCAATATCTATATCTTAATGCAATCTTAATGCTTCGTCATACCAAGACATTGTGGACAACGCCATGCTTCCAACTTTGAGGATACAGTTTGTCGAAGGCCCTTTTCGATTCCAGCATGACTGTGCCCCAGTGCACAAAGCAAGCTCCATAAAGACATGGTTGGATGAGTTTGGTGTGGAAGAACTTGACTGACCCACACAGAGCCCTGACCTCATCCAACACCTCTGGGATGAACTGGAACAGAAATTGCAAGCCAGGCCTTCTCGTCCAACATCAGTCCCTGACCTCATAAATGCTCTACAGAAGGGAACCAGCTCCATATGAAAGTCTGTGTATTTGAATGGAATGTCATTAAAGTCCCTGTTGCTGCAATGGTCAGGCGCCCCAGTACTTCTGTTCATACAGTGGATAGATAGATAGATAGGTAGATAGATAGATAGATAGATAGTCAGATCATGCATTATTTCACACCATTGATCAATCTGTTTGTTTTAATACTAATGGTAATAACTCCTCTTTATTAGTTTGTATATTATATAGATACATTTATTGTAAGGATATTAGCCATGGTGTGAGTGTTTATCAGAGATAAAGATATATTAATGAGTGCTGATGGTCCAATCCCGCGCCGGTGCGCGCTCCCGAGGCGGCGCTGCGCGTTCACGAGCCTCTCTCCATAGAAAACAAAGCAGAGAGAGAGAGAGAAGAGCGGTTCGACCTGCAGGCAGACCGAAAATAAGGCTCCGATCATGGATTTACAGCTCGTCTAAGGGCCTCCGGCACCAGGGCCTGATTTGGAAGAAGGTGAAGACGGCGGGCAGGAGCGCGGCCGACCGAGAACACGCGTGTTTTTATCCTCCGGAGCGTTTTTGTCCGGGCCAGCTGAGCAGAGAGAGCCGTCATTGTCATTTTGTGTGCTGGAGCTTTCTCCAGGCTAGTGCGTCCTGCTAGCCCGTCAGACACGGGGGAGAGCACACCAACAACACCCTCGCCATGTCGCTATCGGACGGGCTTTGTTAGAAAAGACGAGCCTCGAAACTGTCGGAGGAAATACTGCTTTTCTCGCCGTTTCTTCTCTTTTCTTTCTTCAGGGAAACCCACTGACTGACGGACTGTTTGTCCTCGGCGACATGGCGGAGCAGAGCTACTCCTGGTGAGTGCGGCACTAGCAGCGTTTTTAGCCTTTAAATGAGCTCCTTTTCTGCCTCACACTGAGAGAAAAACAACCGGTACAGTGTCCCCTCACACTCCCGAGTGCTGTCACGATTCCAGAAGCGACCCCTGCGACCGTTTCTCCCCACATCCACAGACGGCCGAGCTCCGTTAAAGCTTCGAGGCGTTGTTTTGGCAGCCGAGCTCTGGCTAGGCTAGGCTAGGCTAGGCTATTCTAGCGTCCGGCTGGGTCTTGGGGAACAAAAAAAAAACAAAACTAGATTTTATTGTAAAGAGTGAAGCTTGTATAACACAAAAATGATTCAAACGAAACAATTTTGGACCTACCAGCCTCCGTGCACATCCCTTGTTTACATATTCGTGTGATTTGGCTAGCTAGCCGGGACGAGGCTAAAGTTGGGCTTCCTAGTCGAAATTGTTCCGTTCCACCTTAAATCTCTGGGTCCGCTGTGCTCTATCGGAACCCAACTAGAACCCAACAGCCCTGTGATTTAAGGTGGAACCGAAAAATGCCAACTTCAGCCTCGGAGCAACAAAGAATCCCGTTAGCCCTAATGTTAGCCTGGCAGGCTAAGCCCGTTCATTTGAACGGAGGCTGCGTTAGCAACGAAAACAAAAAAAAATAGCACCCGAGCTACCAGACGCGTTTTGTGTTCATTGCTGCGAACGTGTGTTTGTGTTTGTCGACTGTTTAAAGGGGGAGCGAGTTGTCGCATGATTATTATTATTATTATTAGTGTGTATTTGAAGCTGCGTAGCCCAGTCGGAGCTGCAGCCGGCCGCTGGGACCGAGCGGAGCGGGGAACTGCAGGTTTAACTCATTAGAAAACAGATGGAGCAGCGTGGGCTAATCCCTCTCTCCCTGCTCCTCACAGCCTGCTGAGAGGCGGACACTCCTCTGGCCTTTAAAAAGATGAGTTTTAGCACAGGTCTTGGTTTTATGACGCTGCAGGACTGGGCCATGTGTCATGTATCAGTGATGAGGGTGATATACAATATATACAATATAAATCAGTGATCAATGTGATATACGGTATAAAGTAGTGATCAGGTCAATATACAATGTGCGTTTATGTATGTGTTTGTGTATATATGTGTGTGTGTGTGTGTGTGTGTGTGTGTGTAAATATATAAAATACTATCAGGTGATCAATGCGATATGCGGTATATATTAATGATCAGGGTGATATACAATATATATTTATAATATACACACAATACAATATGTTTATAATATACACAATATATCAGAGGGTTATATATACACATCAGTTATCAGAGCAATATTCGGTGTGTAACCTATGTAAGTAATCAGTGCAATATACAATATAAATCAGTGATCAATGCAATATACATTATATATCTGTGATCAGGGCAATATACAATACATATTTATACTGTACACACATTTATGTCAGTGATCAGAGCAATATTTAGTGTAACCTATGTCAGTGATCTGGGCAATATACAGTATATTATTTCAGTGGTTCAAGGCAATATAAAATGTCAGTGATCAGTGCAATATACAATCTAAATCAGTATTCAGTGAGATACAGTATATATCACTGGTCATGTACAATAGATAGAGTGATATAGATATCAGTGATCAGGATTTTACATATATATATATATATATATATATATATATTTTATTTCAGTGATATGGGCAATATACAGTATATGTGAGTGATCAATGCAATATATATTGGTGAACAGGGTGATATACAGTATATAACAGTGATTAGGGCAATACGTAGTATGTCCTACATCAGTAATCGGCGGTATATATCAATGATCAGGGTGATATACAATATTAGTGATCATTGCAATATACAATATATATCAGTGAGATTGGAGACACATAGTATATGGCGTTGATCATAAGTATAATCAGTAATCAGGACAATATATATCATATGTTGGTGATCATGATAATATACAATATATA
>JBBPCZ010094520.1:0-7500 GCA_037974445.1 Brycinus macrolepidotus | reverse complement strand
TACTGGGACACAAGCCCCCCCACCTCCATTACACATATCATTTTTTTTTTTGAAAGCCTGCTGCATCAAAAACCCTTGTTGTGTAATTTCTTACCAGGTTTAAATCACTATCATTATAAGGTGCAAAGCATTATCATTAAGTGCAATAGTCTTACCATGTGCAGTATCATGTGAAGTTTTCTAAATGGGTGCTGAATCATTTCATTACGTGCAATAGTCTTACATGTGCAATATCAATATTACTTATATACTACTGATCTCTACTAAGTGCAATAATGTACTCCTAATCTGCGTCGTTAGAGTTCACTTAACTGTGTTACTTATCTATAGGATTTATAGGCAGCAGTTGTGTATATAGCATAGTGTATTTTGTATTGAGTTTTTTTCTACAGATTTCTATTTAGATTTATTTAGACTATATTTTATATTGTTCTTGTCTCTGTGTGTCTTTGCAGTCATAACAAAAGCAATTTCTTCCAGGATCAACAAAGTTTTCAGATTCTGATTCTGATTCTGATTCTGAAGTGAGCTGCACCATGTGCTGAACCAGCTTCCCTTGCTTAGCTCATTATTATTGCCCCAGCCATACTCCTACTGAAGCGACTATGGGTAAAGGTAAAAATGTACAGGTTTATTAATTATGTATAAAAATATATAAACATTCTCAGTCTGTTTTATGGCAGAAATGACATGCCTGTATAATGAAAATAATTTTGCTCCTGTTTGTGGTTAAAACTACACTGCAACACTTTGGAGTAGAAAAACATCCACTCTTTTGTCAATATTATCTATCTAAATTGATGCACGGCCAAATGAGTTATTTTGTTGTTGAAAGCTGAGCGTGAGATTTTACTGGGGCACAGCACATAAATACTGGGGCATGTGCTTCAGTGAAAGGGGTCGAGCGACAGCCCTGGTTCTTATGATCTTCTTATGATCTTCCTCCTGATTTGAAAATCATCTATTAACCTACTAGCTGCAGAAACAGAATCAGCAAACTTAATTGATCCCAGAGCAAATTGCTTATGTTATGACTGCACAGACACACAGAGACGCAGAGACAAGTACAATATAAAATCTAAAGTGTAAATAAAAAATCTGCAGAAAGAACCGACTATGAAATACACTATGCTATATACACAAATGCTGAATATAAGTACTATAGATAATTCACTTACAAAACCCAAATGGTGGTAAGGAGAATGTTATTGTACTTAATAGAGATAACATGATCATACATGACACGGTTTTTTTCAGTGCAGTCTCCAGGACACATGCTGCTTCATCAGCTGAGCACATCTCAGTGGTGTACAACTTTCCACTGGCTCAGGAAATAATGGCTGATTTCAGCACTGGGCTGAGAACCCGAGGAATCAGGGCAGTGGTGTCCAGCCCTAAAGGTACTGGCCGCCCCACACCCGTCCCACCTTATGAAATACTTCTGGAGATATGAGCACCTAAAGATTTTTTCTGTTTGGATTAGGGAAGGAGCCAGACTATGTATGGCAGTGGATCTCCAGGCTTTACTGTACCGGATTATATATATATATATATATGGCCGAGATCAATATCTGGGTGCAACCTCAAATGGGATTCGCTATTCAGGACAAAGGCTTGCACTTTAGCAGGAACTGGTCACCCAGGCTTCTATATTTAGTTTTAGATTTTGCCATTACAGCAGTTTGAAACAATTCTAGAGAAGGTTAACTAGTCTGTCTGTGTTTGCATGTGTCACTGCACTGTTTTATAGAACATATATATACATATATATATATATATATACACACACACTTTTTTTTCCCTTTTTCACATCAACTACAGTTCATTAAAGCTGTGTTTCCCCCCTCTGGTCCTGAAGGCCCCCTGTTCTGTGTTTTTTTCTCCCCTCCCATCTGAGCTGGTTCAACTAATTAGCTCAATAACAACCCTGTACTGGACTGATCTGGTGTGTTAAAGTAGGGAGAGCACTAAAATGAGCCTCCAGGACGAGGATTGGGAAATAATTCGGAAAAGAAGAAGGAGCGGGTATTGAGGTAGTTTCCATTCCACAGAAAAATAGTCACCGTCTAATTCTCTTTAGGATAGCTTGTAAAAAAGTACAAACTCTGGGACGTTCTCTTATTAATCTCTAACGGGTATGCATACCTCTTACTCTTAGTTCTCTCTAACTAGTTAATCAAGGCTTGTAGATCACCGACAATCTGATAATCTCAGCTCACGTATGTATAACAGTGTGTATGTAAATATTAGGTCTTTTAGACCATGCAAAAATGTCACCTGCCCTGTTGATACTGTAAGAACACTTGATGAGGAATGGACTTTTAGAGCTAGTTAAACATTTTTGCTGTGAAGTTACCATTTCAGAGATGCAAAGGTTCATTACAACAGCAATGTTAAACAAAAATGTAATGACTGTGATACCGAAGGTAGGGACACACCTACATCAGAGAAATGGCTGTCACTGGTGAGTGCACACATTTCGATTTGGTTTGAACTGCAGGATGTCGCATAGTGGCCGAGATCAATATCTGGGTGCAACCTCAAATGGCATTCGCTATTCAGGACAAAGGCTTGCACTTTAGCAGGAACTGGTCACCCAGGCTTCTATATTTAGTTGTAGACTTTGCCATTACAGCCGTTTGAAACAATTCTACAGAGGGTTAACTAGTCTGTCTGTGTTTGCATGTGTCACTGCACTGTTTTATAGAACAAATTAAATTATGTTAAAACTCACTAGGATAACAAAAGTATGTATGCTGGTAAAGAAATGTGGGCTACTTGAACCCCTGCAGTAATTCCAACAGTCCTCATGATGTTCTCAGGTCTTTTTCATTCTTTTTCTGCCTTGAAGCTGTAAGATGTGAAACCCCCACATTTTCAAGATCAGGCCTCATTATGAAACACCACTGAGATACTGGAAATTATTCATTTCCACCACCAGCTGTACATCCTGTATTGGAAATTTTGTATGAATGCTGATGCACATAGCTCTCAGTAGTTTTCCATTCAAGGGTGATTATGTACAGTCACACATCACGAGACATGTACTTTTCTACTGATACTAAAACTTGCTAAAAAAGATACAAGAACAATAGTCAGCAGATAGAACTGGGTCAAACCAGTTTTTTGGTCACATAAGAGCGCGGGGCTCTTAGACTTCAGCTTCACTTCGGTTCTCTTCTTCTCTTCTACTCTTTGCATTTCTACTTTAACTGCATAACTGTAAGCTTTGCTAATAAAGGAGATTCTTAAAGGACTTGCAACGTGCTTTGGTGTGTGATTCTAATGGAGAATTTCCACGACACACCTGTGTAACTGTAACCCCTTCTTACCTAGGTTGTTCCCCACCCGTGCCCTCTATAATTTACCCATGTCTTTTTTCAAGATTGTCAGTCCACCTTAGCCTGTTCCCTTTGCCTGTTCTATGTTTTGCATTTTCTGTTCTGTTGCTTGTTTTGTGTTTGTAAGCTCCTTTACTTGCATCCACTTCCCTCCATTCTTCACAACCCAGACACTCTTTACAGATGGACTGTTCATGAACATTGACATAGCAAGTCAGGACTTTGTTTATATGTTATGCTTTGAGGATTGGACCAGGTCAGGGATTGAGGCTGGCCCTCTGGATGGCCATGAGCTGCTACACCAGGGTCCACCAGGTCTCAGCCCGCTATCCTGGCTGCATCTGCTTGTGCTCTTGGCACCTCCTCACCACCCTTTACTGAGGACACCAATTGATTAGAGATTGGTCTCATGGCTTTGTGCCCTGAAGGCAGCCTTAGAAAGGGCTCTTGAACCTACTACCCCTGGTCCCACATTGGTCATTGAGCCACCTCCTGTAGTGTCACCCTGAGTTTCAGAGGAAGCAGTGCTGCATTGCACAGCATCATCTGCTTCTCTGGTGAGTACACGGCCACTGCCACCCACTGCTCTGGAGAGCACTTCCTTGATGGAAACCCTGCCCTTTCTCCCCTTAGCAACCACCAGTATCTTGGAATATGTGTTGAGAGGGCGGTCAGCGATGTAACGTCGGCCACTTCTCCATAAGTTACCCAGTTACTGCCAGCTGCAGCTACCTAGAGCTCACCCCCACCAATGATCCTGTTCTCTCCTCTTACAGTGCCCCCCAGTGTCTCGGAAGATGCTGCTTAGTGGGTGCTTGATGCTGTAGCATTACCAGCTGCTCCAGAGGGTACCCAGCCATCACCACCTGCTGTTCTGGAGAGCAACCCCCATCACCAGCGGTTCTGAACCCTGACCCCTCATTACTGGCACCCCTGTCTCCTGATTCCTATTCGCCAGCAGTCCTATTGCCTGATCCCTTGTTGCCGGGCACCCAGTCTCGTGGTCCCATGTTGACAGCTGCTCAGTCTCCTGGTCCCGTGTCACCAGCCTCCCAGCCTCCTAGTCACACACTGACAGCTGTTCTGTTTCATGGTTTCCTGTTGTCCTGTCCAGCCCTGGCACCTACCTCTCTCCAGTCTCCGGTCATGGTCTCCTCAGTCTAGTTCCCGGTCTCTGTCTCTTCAGCCTAGTTCCTGGTCTCTGTTTCCTCAGTTTAGTCCCTCTCTCTGTCTCATTAGTCTTCTTCCTTGCTTCTGTCTCCTTGTCTCATGCCCCAGTTTCTTATGTTGCCTGTTGTTGCCCTTATTGCTGGTCTTGCCCCATTCGTCAGCTAGGTCCATATGTACTCTCCTTGTTTTGTTGTCAGTATGTTTGCCTGTTTTGTGTTTCTTACCCTAGTCGTGATCTCAGGTTCTGTTCTGCTTGGCACGCACCCTCCTTTGATATGGTCCACTTTGCAATGTATGACGGCAACCCACAAGGACCTGGTGGGTAGCCGCAGGCACACAGGCCTCACCCGGTAGGAGGATGCTACTTTCCCCTCCTGTGGGATTCAGATAGGGCTGTGACTTGTGGAACTCTGCTGGAGCCTGTTATGGGCCTCATCTGGCAGGCAGATGCTGCTTTCCTCTCCTGCGGGATCCAGGAAAAGCCATCACATCTGAAGTGTGTGTTTTCACCCTGCAGGGACCCCACTCCGCAGGAGGATGCATTTTTTCCCTCTTGATTCTGAAAGGGACTAATCAGTATAAACATTTGAACTGTGTTTGGTTTAGAGGGGCTTAGCCTGTCTGTAATTTCTGTTGGACACCATAAGAGCTTTGAACTCTGTTTCATCCATTAAGGGCTTTGCACATCTGTTTTTCCTAGGACTCTCCCATGCACTCCCTGTTGGATTCCCTTAGCCTGTTCTATGTTTTGCATTATTTTTGACCTTGATGCTGTCGTGGAGAATTGGAGTGAGAGCCTAAATCGGAAACTTTTTCCAAGTCAGAAATCAACCAAAGTCAAAGAAGTGCAGGGTAGCTGGTTTATTGAAGAATTTGCAGCCTCATGGCCCAGGGAGCAGCGATCAGAAGCTCTCTCTTTAGCCAGGCGAACATAGGTTTATATAGGCCCAAGAATTCAACACCCCTTCATTGATCCTACCCACATAATGGTCTTCTACCAATAAGTTCTAATTACATAAATATTTGCATATTCATTGTTCTGCCCTCTCCATTCTTCTCCCAATAAGTAACAGCCCAGTTATCATTTGTTAATATTAATTTCACTCGACTCCGGCGGCATCATTACTTCATAGCTGGCCATGTTCCTGTTTAAAAAAAAAAAAAAAAAGTATGGTTCAGTGGGTTCATTTGCAAGGACAGTTCAGTCGGTTCAGTTTTGACACAGTTGACATGTAACAGTTTTACAAACTCATTAAACTCTTCAAGGATGTGTTAACTGTCCGCGAACTCTTCAGAGGACATCTCCAGGCCCAGGTGCTGTGCCTCAGCCAGAGTCACTGAGTTTGAATGCATTCGGGAGTTGTGTCTGGGTTTTGCGGGGAGTACAGAGTGAATTTGTGGTGTCCTAGGGTGCAAGACCCCTCCTGCTATCTAGATTATTTTTGTTTTTGTAGCCCCACAGCCTTTGGCTAGCAGCACACCCTTTAGGATCTCCGGAGGCAACGGCAATGGAAGAGGCACTACACCAAAAGTACTTTTACACGGTTTATTGGGGTTCAACACAGCTCCTCCATTGGTTTTCAATATCCCTCCCGACTCAGGTATACCCCACCCCAAGTAATACAATTTCGAGATTAGTTCACACTAACCACAGCAAAAGCAGGCAGTTCATACACGCTAGATTAGATTAGTAGATTAGTACACAGCAGTTGAGTGATAAAGTTTTTCACAGCACACACACACATAAGTGGGAGAGAAAAACGGCAGAACAGAAAAACTCGTTCCCACAATAAGCCCACCCTGGGGACAAACAAAGGCAAACCAACAAAAAACAAAAAGCAAATAGTTCCGTGAGCCAGCACTCTGCCTCGTGTGGCCCACCAAAAATTATCCAGAAAAAAGAAAAACCCTTATCCCAAAGTCCAAAACCAAAAAGAAAAATTCCAAACCCCAGGCAGTGCCCACTGCCACATCCCCTCTGGCTCCACGGGCTGGCTGCCCAAGCTCCCCCAGTGCGGTAGACCTCGATAGCTTTTTCCTCACCGTCCTCCAATTATCCGACGCTGGCCTCGCGGCTTCGCGGCCCGCGCCACCCCCTCGCTGCGTTGCTACTGGTGCCCCAAGAGCGCTGACCGCGTGCTGCCACTCCGCGCTCAGACACCCACACCCAACCCGGCCTCAAAATGGCTGACCACACTCACTTCCGTATGGAAAAGGCCACCTCCCTTAATGCTGAGTTGAGTGCGCTGTAGGTGTCTGAGCTGGTTCTTTCCAGATGTCCACCGCAGCTGCCGCCAGGGACCTGCACAGAGAGAGAGAGAGAGAGAACACGAACAAAGGGCGTGGCTGTCGGCCTCGGGCTTCGGTGCCGTCGCCCGGAGGACTCGAACTCTTGGTGCCTCAGTCCACTCTCTACGGGTTTCGGCTACCTCCACCACCAAGGTTGACAGCCCCAAAGAGTCTTAAAAACCCTAAAAACCCGGGTCCCGGTTACAGTCCTCGGTCACACCAAAGCACTTCATTAGAGCACCTCGTGGGAGCCCCTTCAACAATGGTCAGCGCTACCTTTAAAAAGGGCACAACCTCAGCTCCTTGGCCGAGCCAACCAATCATGTAGGAGAAGGGCAGAAGGTCCCCGCAGCTATGGGCTAGCTCAGGCGCTGCCTGAGGGGAAAACGCTTCAAAATAAAAGTCCCAAATGAAAATACCCCAAACCAAAGAATAAATGACACAACAATAACATAAATAATAACATTCCTCTAGGGGGGTCACGACAAATTTACTATGGTGCATTTACCACAATGTCCTGTCATGTTTTGTGTTTGTAAATAAAGCTTCTAAACTCATATCAACGTAAAGTGGTATTTCACCAACCTTTTTGAAACTGAGAGCTACTTCACGGGTACTGAGCTATACGAAGGGCTACCAGTTTGATACACTAGAACAGTTTGCCTAAACTTATCTAAACTTCATGTATAATAAACATGTT
>JBBPCZ010094489.1:0-11182 GCA_037974445.1 Brycinus macrolepidotus | reverse complement strand
CAATGGGCTGACAGACAAACAATAATCAACTTAAAAGTCCGGACAGCTGAGGCTGTCCAAATAGAAGGCCGCTGGTGTCCTCTAGTGGCCACGGGCCGGAACCGTGACAATCGTTAAGCTGTTGTTTTCATTACCTGCCTTTATAAAGCATCCTTTATGGAGTATTTATTGTCCCCCCATATTCATTCATAACCACTATGGCACTGTAACCATAGCAACCACGGCTTGTGCTGTTGTACAATAAACATAATCATCCTGTCGAAAGAGTCAAAGTCAAACGAGTGACCCCATCATTGAGGCGAACATCGTCTCACTGATGAGATGTTTAGCTGCTCTGCCGTCAAACAGTGTGACTGGAGCTAATATAAGAACAACAAAACCAAGTAACGGAACGTCAAATTTTTGTATGGAATGCCAGTGCACAAGCAAAAAAAACTCACACAGCAATTGTTAGAACTGTTTAAAAAAGGGTTAAACAGCCAAACCAACTGAAAGAGTAGATGTAACTCCTTGAGTGTGAACCTCGCCCATATTGAAGTTTCACCAATGTTTTACAAGGGCACTAGACAATCATCAATGTAAAATCTGGAATAGAAATATAACCATTTGCAGTCTTCTAGGACATGTCTGAACCACAGTGAGAGCCATTACCTACAAACTGAGAACCCAAAGACCCAAGGTGAATCGTGAGTGGCCAATCTGCATGAATTACCTCAAGGAACTTATCTAGAAAGTTTCCAAAGGTTCCAGGAGAACATCCAAAGAGCTGCAGGTCTTTTTAGCCCCGGTTAAGATTAGTGTTCATTACTCCACAGTAAAATAATGACTGGGCTAAAATAGCCTTGCTGGGAGAGCAGCTATGCAGGAAACACTTCTAACCAAAGGGAACATTAATGCTCATCTCACATTTGCAATAAAGTCGACAATCTCTATGTCCTTTTTGAATAATGGTCTATGGACATGTTGTAGGGTTGGTGTGAAATGGAAAATAAGAGTTGGGAATTTGTATTCAGGTGGTAGTGGAGACATGCTTTCCTAATAAAAAGAAATTAATAAGGTGTGGAAATGGGGTTCTAAATAGAGGCCACTAAGGTTGCAACATTGTAAGTTAATATAGTTAAGGTGTGGTAATGGGACATTTTAGCCATGACTGCAGCAACATAAGGTGTTCAACAACGCAGTTCAATCATGGCCATGAGTTAGTAAGATCAAAATAAGTTGTGGACGTATATTTTTTACTAAAAAGGAAAGTCACTGTACTTGTCCAAAATGCCATTTTTTGCCCAATTTTTGCTGTATTAGAACATATTCTAGACTTGAGGTTTTGTAGTGGCAGGGTCCCAAACGAGCAGAACTGCTTACATTAACATATACTCGAAGATATAGTAAGATATATTTTCAAATATATCTTAATCTAAGCAGTTCTGCTTTCTGTCCCAGAAAGACATTACTTGTAGGTTAGTAGAAGGGTTCAAGCTTGGATGTGTCCTTTTCGGCCCTCATTACATATACATTGTTCTATTTTTGTACTGTAGTCTAGGAGCATTCCTCCTGAGCTCTAGGAGGCCAGTGGTGTAGCTTAACCTCCTGAACGCTGGATCTCTGAGCCTTTTAAGAAATGTTTAAAGGGGAATTCCACCAGTTTTCAGAATATCTGCATAGTTCAATCACTGTTCAATCTGATGACTTTGTTTATATCTCAATGAATTATACAGAAACTCTGAAAATCTCTGAAATTCTCATTTAATAATTATTCAATGCTTTTGTCAAATTTATAATGTAATGTATATCACCACTTATATCACCAGCTTCTGCTGGAAGAAGTTCTGGGCAATAAAGATCAGCATCATGCCATTTTCCAGTTGTATTATAGTGTTATGGTACTGGATGATATTTAAGTTTATGTTAAAAATTCATGTAGTTTATAAAGCATTCAATACTATAAGAATGTCTCACAACACTGTTTTAATTGGACAGTTGTCCCGTTTCTCTTAAAGTAAGAAAACTTTATGTGGCATGCTTCTACAGTCACGACAACAGAGACATTGCTGTTTATGGAACAGAATATTATTTTGCTAAATATACTCAATGTTGGTCAATAAAACAGTGTGTGGGTGTGTGTGTGTTTGATAATCTGGTGTTGTGTGGGCATGATCCATCTTTCATTAAAGTGTTATAAAGATAGAGAAGGTCAGTGTGAAGGACGTGGGCTCTGATTAAACCTCTGACTCTGACTAAACCTGCGCCAGGAGTTATTTAGGACTAATTGAAGGGATCCATATGGCTGGCTGTGAATGGGTTCAGGATACATTTTTTACAGGTCTGAAGGTTATTCTGTATGTAAAGAGATTTAACAACCCTTTCTCCTACAATTGGAAACAAAATGATATGCTTAACCATTAGAAGATTAGAGGTGTATTCCTCTGCATTGAACCCATTCACCAAGGGAAGCAATGGGCAGCCAGGAACACAGCGCCCGGGGAGCAGTGTGTAGGGACAGTACCTTACTCAAGGGTACCTCAGTGGTGCCACTAGCAGTCCTGGGATTTGAAGCCACGACCTTCTGATCACAGGGCCAACTCCCTAAACACTAGGTCACCAGCTGCCCCTGTCATAATTGCATAATTAATGACATAATGACATACTTACTGTTTATATGTCATACAGACAGGTTGGAGTCCATTTGTTATTTCTGTTTGTTTAACTGTCAGGAGATGACATAATTGGTAAAAATGTAACTGGTGTTTTTTTCCTGCGAAAATGAGATTATCCACACATTGCATAACTGTTTTCATAAGTCAGAGATAATAAAAAATTGTCAGGAAATTGTCCCTGTCCCCGTCCGGAACTTTGAGAGAGCATAACTGGCCATTCTCTTTGTAGGTAGGATGGCCCTCCCTCTCCCTCCATCACTTAGTGAGGTGCTGCCCAATGCAGGCGTCTGTTAACTGTTGTAAAAGCATTGGTAGTAGTGTTCTCCTCCGAGCGTGCTGAACCGCCCAAAAATGTTACGCTAATGGCCGTTTTAACAGATGTAGAGGTGCTTTCTGTGACTTAAAAAGTTAAAGTTTAGAATCTGTACCTACCAACTTCCATCTAAAACATTTTTTTAATCATCTGAAGTCACACCATGCTTTTGTTGTAACAGACAACAATAACTCTGACTTCTGAAGTCTAGTCAAAAGCCTAGTCAAAAAGTTTATGAATAATTCATCCCTTTATGAAGTATCGAGGCATGGTAATTTGTCTTTTTATTGTGATGGTTATTTTTATTTTTCCTGTATTTTGCCATGGAACTCTAAACAAAATGAAAAGAAAGGAACATCAATGTTTGGAGTCCACTGATGAGTAAGAAATGAGTGAGAACCTGTTTTGAAGGAACTGTTAACTTTATGGAAAAAAAGTACAGGAGCAGAATTGTATTTTTGGTTTTGACAGGTTTCAGCATTTCATACCATGTCAAAAACCACAAAAGCAAGTCTATATTGTTCTGTATTGTTCAAGTTTAAGTTCTAGTTTATTTATAAGGTACATTTAAAACAACCAATCAAACAGTACAATCTGTAAGTCATATACACATAAGATAATAAAATAAAACTTCATGAAGATACACACAAAGAGTATACATACATAAGATACATACAAACAGTATACATACATAAGATACATACAAACGGTATACATACGTAAGACACATACAAAAATTATAAACAAACACAGAGTCAAGAAAAACCCTTGGGACTGAAAATTGATCAAATAAAATAGGGTTAAAACAAAATAGGAACTTAAAACAAGAAATAGAAAAAATAAACATATAAAGCAAAAGTTAGTTGGACAATAAAACAGGTTCTGAAACTGAGTTGAAAGCCAGGGAATAAGTTTTAAGATAAGATTTACTGCTTTAAGCTAAGTTGCTGCTTCCATTCCTTATCTCCATTAGCCTCGTAGCGCTAAACTAAGGAGGCAAACCGCAGACCCCAGACCTGTCTTGGCTGATTGACTGCGTTTGAGGCTAAAATTTTGATTTTGTACTTAACAGTCCCTTCAGTGCGATCATCTGTAACTGAGCGTCACAGTGTGTGTGCCCTCTGACCCTGAACGCTAGCTGTATTAGCTCGGCCGCCTTGTTCCTAAGCTAATAGGATAAGCCTTTGTGATCTTCTCCCGCTGACACGGCTTTGATTCGATCTCTGTATCACCGCAGACACATTTCATTTACCCCACAGATATCATTCTCTGATAGTGGACGAGTCTAATATTAGCTCTTTAGTCTGGAGCGGAGAGGCCTCTCGCCAGGCTCACGTGGGAGGCCTCCTAATGAGGGGGAATAAAGGAGATCCACATGGAACGGTGGGCACTGCATGCTTAGAAGAACATGAAATGGTCTACATGCAGGTTTTTATAGCAAATGGCCCCATTCTCATATCCCACCAGGTCTTGATCTTGCAATGGTACTCCAATCTACTGAAAAATGTGCTCTGAATTTCCTGGATTCAGTTTCGGAATGAATGTAACTCAATGTTGTAAATGATTTAATTGCATCATTTTTTCACCCAAACTAAAATAGTAATAGATTATTATGTAAAATAGTTTAGTTATACAGGCAGTCAAAGCAGGTTTTTAGTGTAGAGCACATTTTAAATTTTACTTTAAAAGAGCAAAAAATACATGGACAGTGTAATATTTGAGCACACATTGTGGACTACAACTTAAATTAACAAAACACATAGTTACTATTACAGAAAAATCAACTAAGAATGCAAAATAATGTTTTCAATATAAAATACAAAAACGCTAATTACAGATGTATGCAAATGAGAGGTTTTGTTGATTTTCTTATAAAAATGAAGTGTACTTAAAAGTAAGTAAGTATACTTAAAGTTGTTTGTATTAAAAATGCAAATAAGGCTAAATTAATGTTGAAAGAATGTTATTCATGCACAGCCACTCTTTCAGATTTCTTTTTTTCTGTGCCTCAGTCGACTATGAACAGCTTTTGACAAGTTTCATAACGTGGTGGTGCTTTTACAGTTGATATCAAAAGCATTGGTGAATTTTACTCATTATTTCTCACTCGAAGCTGATTAGAAGTGGAGAAATTGTTCTGAAAGTGCAGACTGTGAATGTCCACTATGTGTGTGTGTGTGTATGTGTGTATTTTTTGTGGTGTGAATTGAGCTGAAGCGTGTTGTTATGAGTAAAGTCTCATTAAAAAGGAAGGAAAGGAAAGGAACATCTTTTACGCTGGTTTACACAAATGTTAAAAGAGCAGACTGGCACCCATCAATACAGATAAGATCAAATGTAAATGTAATTCATTCATAATTAATTGTGTAATTACTTATGTAATTCTCCTCCTTCACTTTCTCCTGTCGCTCTCTTTCTCTCTTTCTCTCCCCATCTGTCTCTCTCCTTCCCTCTCTCTCTCTCCCTCTCCCCCTCTCTCTCCCCCTCCTGTCTCTCTCACTATCTTTCTCTCTCTCTCCATCCATCTCTCTCCCTCTCTCTGTCTCTCTTTCTTTCTTTTTCTTTCTTTCTTTCTGTCTCTCTTTCTTTCTTTTTCTGTCTCTCTTTCCCATTCTTTCTCTTTTTCCCTCTCACCCACCTTTCTCTCTTCATCCCCTCCCTTAACTTTCTCTCTCAATCTGTCTCTTTTTCTCTGTCTCTTTTTTCTTCTCTTTATCTTTTCTCTCTTCTCTCTCTTTGCGCCTCTTTGTGTCTCTTCTTCCTCCTTTTCTTTCTCGTTCCTTCTTTCTCTCTTCCTTTCTCTTCCTGTCTTTCTCCTTCTCTATCTCTGCAGGCCTCTCATTTCAACTTCTTTCTCTCTTTCTGTCTTTATGCCTCCTTCCTTCTCTTTCTCCTTCTCTCTCTATCTCTTTCTCCTTTTGCTCATTCTTCTTCACTGTCTCTCTCTCTCTCTCTCTCTCTGTTTCTCTCTCTCTCTCTCTCTTTCTCTCAGGGTCACTGGGGTGGGAACCATTTGGAGTTGTTTGTTCTGAGAGCCATCTCTGTGTGAGCTCTGTGTGTGTGCGTGTGTGAGCTGTGTATGTGTGTGTGAGCTGTGTATGTGTGTGTGAGCTGTGTGTGTGCGCGTGTGCGTGTGTGTGTGCTCGGGGCAAAACGAGCTCGTTAGGTATTCTGAGGACTGTTCTGAGCCTCACACTTCTCAGAAGCCGTGTGACATCTGCACAGCCATTTGTTGGAGTTTCAGGAGGGTGCACCTGCTTGTTACTGTGGCACAAAAGTGACACCAGAGACCAAACGATTGCATGTGTGTGCACAGGCGCGTGTGTGTGTGCGTGTATGTGTGTGTGCAGCTCAAAAAAAGTCATTTTGCAGCTGTCTAAAACTGCAGATCATATTTTTTATAATAATGTTTGGTTAATCATCATCAGTAGTGTAATGATGTGTATACCCTGGTATAATGGTGTGTATCCACCCTTAAACACACTGATAACTGTGTTTAAAAGCATTTTTCCACAGGTATACAGGAACCGTGCTTTACCTAAACTGTACTGCGATGCCACGGAAGTTGTAGCACACTTTGATTTTCCAGTGTATCTCAGTCCAGTAACGGAGTTTCTAACATGTAAGCAGTGCAATTCTCTTCCCACAGTTCATGGCCGGTCGTCCCCCCAAAACTGCGTCCATGGAGTCGAACCAGCAGAAAGTTTTCTGTCAGAGCTGCTTTTGTTATTGTGGTCTTAAATTTTTGAGGTGTTTTATTTCTTCTCAGCTTTGTTTAGCCGTGCAATGAAAACCTAACCCAGCTAGCTTGTTAGCGATGTCCTGGTACACCTTCACGTTTCTCACAGCGTTAAAGATGAATTTGTTAGTGTCATAGAAAACTCCCACTGAAATTTATCTTCATCTCAAATAGATAGTAGTACTTGTACTTTGTCAACTTCCCGGATGTTAGTTTGTATCTCCATTGTTGTTTTTTTTTGCGCAGAAAGTAAAAGCGGACAGCCTGTTTCCAAGTCTGTCTGTTGTCATGACAATATTTTGACCAATCAAAAAGCAGGGGATGCAGCCAGCTCAGCTGCGGCCCACTTTTGGCCCAGCCGTCGAGCAGCACAGGTTCGGCTCAGGTACGGGTCACTTTATTTGTAATGGAAAAACATTTGTTCACGGTACGGCACGGTTCCTTGTGCCAGTGGAAAAGGGGCACATAAGCACCACCGCTCAGAACTTTGGAATCACTGACACTGGAGCTGGAACATAAAGTAAAGTAAAGTAAAGTGGCCCCAGTGTGAACTTCTTTCTCTGCATTTAACCCATTCACCAAGTGAAGCAGTGGGCTGCCAGGGAGCAGTGTGTGGGGACAATACCTTGCTCAAGGGTTCCTCAGTGAGGACACTAGCAGTTCTAGGATTCGAACCCACGACCTTCTGATCACAGGGGCAAAGCCCAAACCACTAGGCCACCAGCTGCCCCCAATCATTTTAAAATTAAAATGTGCAATTTCCAAGGTCCTAGAACTGAAGTTTGAGAAACTCCTTGTTTCTACATTAATGTATTTACATATATATCTTTTTTTTCCTATTAACACCTTGTGTTGTCTTGATTGCTCACGTAATGCATCTTGAGTTTCCTCGCGCTCTGACTGACTACTGCTCATCACTATATGCTCACACTACAAGATTCATCACCTACATTTTTAAACACCCCTGAAAATCCAGAGATATCTGCCTTAGTTGAGTTCACACTGCACAAGCTGCTCTTGTCATCGATCCAGATGCAGTTAAAATGACATTTTTATTCGTTTTTTGTTTCACTCTTATTGGTTTTCCTCGTTTTTTTTCATTGCGTTTTGCTGCATGATGCCTGCAGTACTCTGAAAAAAGTCTGAACATCTGTTCTCTAAAAGCTGTGCTGCTTCTGGGACGTATTTTTAACTGTAATGTGATGATGTTATCCACCATCCACACATGTTTTATATCATTTGGTTCAGCTTTTGAGTCCTATCATCAACTGAACACAAATAATGAAATAATGAATAATGTAAATATGCCAAAAAATGTCAAACTGGAGATTATTATTTGAATGAATAATCCATCCCTACACTGCTTTTACTGGAGACCTTTATGGTCTGTATACATGGGTGTTATGCTCTTACTGGTGGTGTTGCTGTCTAGCTGTACAGAGCCACATCATACTCCTGACATTTCTCCAGTGTCCTCAGTCTCCTGAAAAGATCTATAGATGTTTCCACACACATCTGTAATTAAAATCTTGATTTTTGAAAGTCAGATGTTTTGAAGTCTTTCTAAGGTTGTGATGAAAGGCAGTATGGGATGGTCTCTGAAGATAATACCCTGTTTATATTGGATCTACTGGATGTATTTCATTATTTCAGTTACTATTAAGTGATAAGAACAATAGCCCTTCCTGGGTTTTACAAGGTTATGCCACACATAGCACAAGCATATGGCGTGTTGCTTAAAGCTCTGCTTCTTTAGATTAAGGTGGAGTTTAAAGTTTGTTGATATCCCAGATGGTTAGGACATTTTTTAAGTTGAACGCAATGTTTTGTGAATGCTTCACCCATGGGATGTGCTTAAAGGGTTAACATGGGTGTCCAAATGAAAATCAAAATATTAAACAGAGGTAGTAATGTATGAAACAAGCCTTATGCCACTATGGCAACTGTTGCTCTCGGATGTAAGTGTGTTTTTACTGGTCAGCACTATGTAACATTAAAATAAATGTAAAAGATCTTAAGTGAACGCAGCAGAAACGAAGGTTTCATAAGAAATATCTTGGTTAGAAGAACACAGGTTTCATTCATGACTTTTCATGTGTTCCAGACATCATATGGATCACAGATATATTAAAGTCCCTCAGCAGCCTCTGATTGAATTTAGTGAAGGATTGATTAGATAAACCAGGTATTAGGTGGCTACTGTAAATACTGGACCTCCTCAAGGAGAGGTGTGAATATGGTTAAGTGACAAATCACAATATATTGAATGTATTCTCTCTTCTCTCTCTCTTTCTTCCCTCTCTCTCTCTCTCTTTATCTCTATCTATCTCTCTCTCTGCCCTCTCTCTATCCTCTCTCCCTTTCTGTCTCTTCTCTCTCTTTCTCTTCTGTCTCTCTCCTCTCCCCATCTATCTCTTCTCTCCCCCTCTCTCTACACTATCTCTCTCTCCAAACCCTCTCACCCCTTTCTCACTCTTTCCCCCGGTATTTGTCCATCTCTCTCCCCCCTTCCCTCCACTCTCTCTCTTCTTCTCTATCTATCTCTATTTCTCTGTCTCTATCTATCTAACTCCCTATCTCTCTCTCTTTCTTCTCTCTCTCTCTCGCTCTCTCTCTCTCTCTCTCTCTCTCTCTCTCTCTCTGTAGCTGACGTATCTGCCTCCTCCGTGGGGAGAGTGTGTGTCTCGAGCGCTGGACTCAGGCTTCTTTCAGGTTTACAGCGTGACGGCCTGCCGCATCGAGTGTGAGACGCGCTACATCGTGGAGAACTGCAACTGCAGGATGGTTCACATGCCAGGTTCACTTCCTCTCTAATGCTCTATTACTCATCTCTCTCTCTGTTCCAATCTCTCTCTCTCTCTCTCTCTCTCTCTCTCTCTCTCTCTCTCTCTCTCTCTCTCTAATATTCTCAGCTTATTGGGCTGATGCTCTGGATTCAATAATTGACCAATTGGTCATTGGTAATTATATTAGACTCAGAGCTTTAATTCCTTCATTAGCTATTCATCCACTCTGATAGCTCCTCTAAGTGACTCATGCTGTATTAAGGCCATTTGCTGTAGCTATAAATATACACAGTGTGGCCAAAAGTATGTGGACACCCAACATTCATGCCTATATGAGCTTTTTGGATATCCAATTCCAAAAGCAAGGGTTTTGAAATGGAGCTCACCGCCTATTTGGAGCTGTAACAGCCTCCAATGTTTTGAGAAGGCTTCCCACCAGATTTTGGAGAGCGTCTGCAAAAACTCGTGCACATTCAGTCAAAAGAGCTTTTGTGAGGTCAGGCATAGATGTTGGACAAGAAGCCTGGCTCACATTTCAATCTACAATCCAGTTTATCCCAAAGGCGTTCAATTGGTCTAGAGTCAAAGCTCCTCAGATCAAACACACCATCCATGTTTTCATGGACCTTTGTGCATCAGAGAACATTTTTCCACTGTTCCAGAGTACAGTGGCGGCATGTTTTACACCATTCCAACCAATACTTGGGGCTGTGTTGTCTTGGTTGGAACTACTCAGCCATGAAAACCCATTACATGAAGCTCCTAATGCACAGGTTTTGTGCTGATGTTGCTTCCAGAGCCAGTTTAGAACTCTGTAGTGAGTGATGCAACAGACGATAAGCAGTTTTTAGAAACCTAGAACTGTCCCCTAGAGCTTCCCCTTTACAATAATAGCACTTACATTTGGCTGGGGCAGCTCTAACAGGCTAGGAATTTCACAAAGTGACTGTTTCAATTGAAGCAAACATTGTGAAAAAGCAAAGCATTGCTTTTCTTTCTTCGAAACAAGAGCAATGACTTTCCATCAAATTCAAGCCATAAAAACTCCTCTTCTACTCCAAAACACAGATGTGGTATAGACTGAATGCTTAGAATATGTGTTTTCAGTATGATTTTTCTGCTTGAGAAATAATTCCTATAAAATTACATGCTTTTGCTATTGCAGGTGGTAGCTGGAGTTTATAACTAGGAATCAGAGAAAGAAACAGGAGTCATAGGTTAGAGAAAAAAAAACTGTGTTCGTAACACACACACACACACACACACACACATAAACACCAAACACACCCGCACCTTCACTGAGTTCGTTTGGTAGTTGTGTTTGACAGGGTGACGTTTGAGGCTACAGGACTGTTTACTAAAACTTCAGCAAACTGCTGTTTCTCTCTCTCTCTCTCTCTCTCTCTCTCTCTCTGCCCTCTACCCCCCTCTCTCTCCATTCTTTTTTCTCTTTCTGTCTCCTTCTCCTTCCCTTTCTCTCTTTACATTTCTGTTCTCTCTCTCTTTCTCTCTCTCTCTCTCTCTCTCTCTCTCTCTCTCTAGGAGACTCTCCGTACTGCACTCCAGAACAGTATAAAGACTGTGCAGAACCTACTCTTGGTAAGTACTGTATAAAATCTCACACACACACACACACACACACACACACACACACACACACACACACACACACACACACACACACACACAC